>NQFO01003820.1:0-15753 GCA_003991265.1 Pseudoperonospora humuli | reverse complement strand
AGAACGTTTCCTTCTCCTTGGAAAGTCGTGCGTTTGTTGGTGATCTTGGCCGCCGCCTGCTTGGCTTCCTCCTTCTTTTTCTTCAGCCAGTCCATCGTCGAGGACGCTTTTGTCGCTCTTTTTCGTGATATCACTATCTAGAAGACGTCAGATTCAAACGCTTGTCCGGTTTCCAAAAGAGTGCTGCATACAGTACTGCATCAATCGATCACAAAATAGACACCTTTAGAAACGCCGTCTCAACTGCGCCTTAATTACCGCATAATCGTGATTTTGTCTTCAATGTATGCACCTGTGGACCTGGAAGGTGACAAGCACCAAGTACAGCAGCAGCAGCAGCAACTTCCCTCACTGTCTTGCTCCTCTCCTTCGTCGGCCTTGTCGTCCCCTCTCAAGCGCGTGTTATGTGTGCTGAGCATCGCAGCCTTGGGCGTGACAATCGGTCTATTGCTCTTTCACTTCGTGCGCAGTGATGACTTCGGTCTTGTTGTGCAGTGGCTTCAGACGCACAAGACGGTCGGCGCTATTCTCTATGTATGCTGCTTTACCTCTTTCGTCGTCTTGTGCTTCCCGTCCACTGTCTTTGAACTACTAGCCGGCTATACCTTTGGCTTTTGGCTAGGACTGGTGCTAGCCAGCACTGGCAAACTCGTCGGCTCTGTGCTCTCATACCTCATCGGCAGATACCTCTGTAGACAACGAGTACACGCTTACATGGCACGAGGCCACCCAGTGCTGCAGGGTTTGCAGAGTCTATTACGCAAGCGACAGGTGCTGGTGGTTTTCCTCATACGTGTGGCCTTCTTCCCCATTGCCATCAAAAATTATGGCCTCAGCGTGCTGGACGTCGCGTTCCCCGTCTTCTTTACAGCGGCGCTGTTGACGGGGCTTCCGTTCTCAGTCCTTTGGGTCTACTCGGGCCACGAGGTAGAGAACTTGACGACGCTGCTCGCCAGTCCAACGGCGTCAAGACACAGCACGGAGACGGTTTTGGTGCTTGTGGGCACTGGTAGCACGTTGCTGTTGCTGGGCGTGGCAGGGCTGTACACCCGCAAGTACGTGCTAGGACTGGCCGAGGAGGAAACCAAGGCAGGTCCTGCCATAGCCTCATCGCCCATAGTATCGGAAGTAATTGCAGTCGTGAGGAGAGAGCAGTCGTCGTCGTCGTCGTGATAGACCGCGGGAGTCGCGTCGTCTTTTTGCGGTAATTTGATGTTTGGCGTCACAAGTGTATGACGTTTGGGAGAGATTTGGAGGTTCGAAATGCATTCGATGGAACGTTCTACCACCTCTAGAGTTGACTGGCTTCCTCCATGACCATGAGACGTGTCGGACTGTGCTCGAGCTGAGGCAAGCCGAGGGACACGCAAACTTGTCGTCACTCGCTAATGAACTCGCCCTTGTTCATTCAACGTTCGCCTCGGTGTTTCCTACTTGCTTCGACTCGAACTGCTGAATCATGTCAAGTTATCACTGGCATTCGCACAATGGGAAACAAACGCATCCTTTCACCACGTCCGTCTCGAGCGTCATGAGTGAGTCCACGCCCGCTCTCGAGTCCTCACTCGCCAGCTCGTGTCCAAAGCAGCATTGGACTTGTGGCTCAAAACCTCGTGCGACGTCGACAGGAAGTCGCGATGGGCCATGGGATTCGTCTTTCACCCCTCGTCGACCGGTCGGCGCCGTCCCTGAGCTCTTTGTGACTTTCCGTCATGTATCACTGGCTATCGACGTCCCTGTACCTCCTGCCGCGGCAACAGCTCAAGGCGCTTCGAGTCGGGAGACGCTCGCTGTCAAGCACCTTCCTACGCTCCCGAACCATGTGCGAGGCATTTTCGAAACCCTGAGCGCCCGCAAGACGTTCGTTCATCGTCAGATTCTCAAGAATGTGACTGGAGTTTTCACCCCAGGCTCAATGACGCTGTTGCTTGGACGCTCGGGATCGGGCAAGTCGATGCTGCTGAAGCTCTTGAGTGGACGGTTCAATGGTCAGGGCAAGCGTGTGACCTTGGATGGAGAGGTGCTGTACAACGGCTTGTCACGTGACGAGCTCAAGGCACAGCTGCCACAGTGTGTGGCATATGTACCACAGCAGGATACTCATCTGTCCGTGATGAGTGTGAAAGAGACACTAGAGTTTGCGTTTGAATGCTGTGCGATCAAGGCCGACGCGACGTTAGTTGGGGCTGCTGTGTACAAGTCGCCTGCCTCGGAATGTCCGCTAGTGCTGCCCACGACGTATCTCGGGGGCGAACGAGACCCCGTGATGGTCACACGCGAACTTGGTTTAACGCGCTGTCAAGGGACCATCGTGGGGGACGACCGCCTTCGAGGCGTGTCTGGAGGGGAAAAGAAGCGCGTGAGCATTGGCGAAATGGCTTTTGGACCGCACGCTGTGGTGCTAATGGACGAGATTACGACGGGACTCGACAGTGCGGCAGCTTTTGACGTTGTCAATGCGCAGTGCCGTTTGGCAAAACAGCAACGACAGACGGTGGTGATCTCCCTGCAACAACCTGCACCAGAAGTCTTGGCACTCTTTGACAATGTCCTGCTCCTGGCTGAAGGCGAAGTGCTGTACCATGGACCTCTTGTTCATATCCAGGCCTACTTTGAAGCGTTGGGATTCCTTTGCCCTCCCGAGCGTGACCTTGGTGACTTTTTGTGTGATTTGGCATCTCCCGAGCAGATTTTGTATGAAAAAAGCCACGCGCCGATGCCTGGAAGACGTCGTCATCCGCGTAGTGCGAACGAATTTGCGGATCTGTGGCTCATGTCGCCAATGTACGAGAGAATGGTGGAAGAATTGGATATCCGGGACAATGACACGGAGACGTACAGCCAAATGCACAGCAAGAACGGGGAAAGAGGCCTCGACTTTGACCAAGAAGCACTGCTGCAAGTGCCGGCGTTTCGGCAGAGCTATTGGCGTAGCACAGGGACTGTAATGAAGCGACAGATGCGGCTCTTTGCACGCAATCGCGTTTATTACCTTGGTCGATTGCTCCTGGATGTACTCGTTGGTCTCATGATAGGGTCAGTCTACTATGGCATCAATCTTGCTGACGTACAGGTGACGCTCGGCGTGATCTTCTCGTGCGCGCTTTTCCTCGGCCTCGGTCAGTCTGCAGCCTTGGCCTCATTCTTTGACGCACGGAAAGTCTTTTACAAGCATCGTGGCGCCAACTTTTACCGCACGTCCAGCTACCTCCTCGCGTCGTGTGCGAGCCAAGTCCCCCTTGCTATGACTGAAGCGCTCGTTTTCGGCTCGCTGGTCTACTGGATGGGTGGGTTTCTGGCAACCATGGAGCATTTCCTCGTGTTTGTGCTGTACATGGCGCTCACGGTGCTGGTCTTTGTTGGTGCGTATTTCTTCTTGGCGACAGCGTGCTCGACACTTCACGTCGCTCAATCGGTTTCCACCTTGTTCCTGCTCTTCTTTATCCTCTTTGCTGGCTTTGCTGTCTCTCGTGAGCAGCTTCCACAGGCCGTGCGATGGATCTATTGGAGCAATCCTCTTGCTTGGTCCACCCGCGGCATTCTCGTTAGTCAGTATCGCAGCAAGGAGCTCGATGTGTGCGAATACGGTGGAATGGACTATTGCAACATGTACCAGGGCCAGACCTTGGGAGAATACGCCCTCAAACTCTATGACGTTCCTGATGATCCCAAGTGGGTCATGCTGGGACTTTTCTATCTCGCAACAATGTACCTCACGACCATGTGTCTGTCTTACTTGATGCTGGAACACTGTCACCATGAGGCCACTCCGGCATTGCCGCTGCCAACTCCGTCTTTGACTCCCGTCCTGACGCCAAGACAGCGAAAGGAGTCGTACGCCATGTTGGACACACCTCATGGAGACGAAGGTGAGGTACTGGAGAGTAGTGACCTGACGGGGTTTCGGCTTGTAGGCGACGAGGTCGTGGTTCTGGGTGAAGACGACGATTTGAACGACTCGTTCAATGCCTCGCAGGGACTACAGACCAACCCCGAAGACGCCGCAGTGCACTTGACACTTGGATGGGACGTGCCGCCTATCACGTTGGCGTTCCAAGATATACGCTACAGCATCGTGGTCCCCACAGAAGCTGCTGCAGATCTGGCGGCACAAAGCGGAGCTGACGGCGTCCTGAGTCGTCCAGCAGCTGTAGCTCGTCGTGCCAATGTGAACAACAGTAAGGGAACAATGACTCGAGAGTTGCTGAAGGGCGTCACAGGCTACGCACTGCCCGGCACGATGACAGCATTGATGGGCTCGACGGGAGCTGGGAAAACGACGCTTCTGGACGTACTCGCTGGTCGAAAGAGGGGAAAGAGAGGCAGTAGTAACCTCAAGAATGGGGCACCACTTCTACAGGGCCGCGTGCTGCTAAATGGCGTCGATGCGACGGAACTTGCAGTGCGTCGGTGCACTGGTTATTGTGAGCAGACGGATGTGCACTCTGATGCCGCTACATTCCGCGAGGCGTTGCAGTTTTCCGCCTATCTCCGTCAAGGCGATCGCGTGGCCCCCGAAAGGATCGAAGAATTTGTCGATGAGTGTCTCGAGCTGCTCAATCTGAACGACGTGGCTGGCCAAATCGTTCGTGGTAGCTCCAGTGAGCAGCTCAGGCGACTAACGTTGGGCGTCGAGCTCGCAGCGCAGCCGAGTGTGCTGTTCCTCGACGAACCGACAAGTGGTCTGGACGCCAGAGCTGCCAAGGCGCTCATGGAGGGCGTTCGTAAGGTGGCGAATGCCGGGTGCACGATCGTTTGCACGATTCATCAGCCGTCCACTGAAGTGTTTTTGCTTTTCGAGCGTCTTTTGCTTCTACAGCGTGGGGGGGAGACTGTGTACTTTGGGGAGTTGGGACCGCATGGGGAAACACTTGTCAAGTACTTTCAAGACTTGAGTGTGCCATGCCGTACGCCGGTCTTCAAGCCAGGGGACAATCCGGCCACGTGGATGCTCGATGTGATTGGTGCTGGGGTTGAAAAGATCAAACCCATGCCGTCTCGAGCGTGGCCATGTCGACGACCAGCTCGAGCTCCACTGAAAACCTCTCAATTCCAACACTTGGATGGTTCTTCCAATTCGTCCGTGGGCTCGGAGCTCTTCAAGCAGCAACATGAGGAGAATGTCGACTTTGTCGCGTCCTACAAGGCGAGCCGTCTAAAGCACCGTCTAGATGTCAAGCGTGCTGTGCCTGGAGTGTTTCTACCGTCAGATCGTTTGCCGTCCATAACGCTCGCACGTCGTCAAGCAGCTCGCGATCGGGTGCAATTTGTCATGCTCATGCGCCGCTTCTCTCGACTTTATTGGCGCACGCCGCTCTACACGTTCACCCGAATGGTGACTGCACTAACTCTCGGCTTTGTGTTTGGCGTCGTCTACTCTGGCACCAATGACTTGACGACGTACCAAGGGGCCAATGGGGCCGTGGGCCTCATTTTCTTCTCGACATGTTTCTTGGGCGTTGGAGCCTACGTGGATGTGCTGCCCTTGGCATTCAACGAACGCGGCCCATTCTATCGTGAGCGCGCTTCCGAGACGTACAGTACCTTGTGGTACTTTGCAGCGTCATCGGTCGTTGAAGTTCCCTACGCTGCCGCGGCTTCACTCATCTTCTTGAGCGTCTTTTACCCCATGGCAGGCTTCTCTGCCCACGGTGACTTTGCCCAAGTTGTCGTCTATTGGCTCATGTTGACCGTGCACATTCTGTTCCAGACGTATCTTGGCCAGTTTTTCACGTTCGCCATGTCCACCATTGAGCTCGCAGCTGTCTGGGGCGGCTTCCTTGACTCGCTTTTCCTCATGTTTATGGGCTACAACCCGCCCGTGTCAAGCATTCCTGACGGATACAAGTGGCTATCTCTCCTCGTTCCGCATCGCTACACGTTCAAAGTGTTGGTAGCGTTGATCCTTGGAGATTGTCGTGAGGAACAACTTGCACAGATCGCACAAGCTGCTGCTACCAACATGACGATCGATATCTCGCATTGGCCTTTGGGCTGTCAACGTCTCAGTGACGCGCCTCTCGCAGTGTCCAACATTCCGCTCACGTTGTACGTCGACGAGGTGTTTGGAGCGCGTCGTAAGGACATTACTGGCTCCGTCGCCGTCGTCGTAGGCATTGTACTAATGATGCGATTAGCCACATTGATTGTCATGCGACTTGTCAAGCATCAGAAACGCTGAAGGTGCTTTTTGCCATGAGCAAAGGACGTCTACGAGGTATGGGACCAAATGTGGCAGGAGATTCGTTGCTTGAGTGCTTTAGAGCGCTCATGTGGTCGTCTACTCGAGCAAAAGCTTCTCCAGTGTGAGAGAAGGACTTCATATGAGCAAATTGTGAGAAAGTGACAAAGTTCCCAGGACCGCCGAGTGTCTTTGTCATGAAGAGAAGGCTGAAGGACGACATTGTAGCAAACACACTTGACAGACAGGAGCAGTCTTCGCAACTATTCAAGTATGGATACATGGGGCTATAACATTTGGGGTAGCAACTTATCAAAGTACATCTCAGATGGAGCTACAGCACCTCCACATAAGACCAATTTTCCCTTGTTCCTTCCCTCGTTTCTTGGCATACAAATGGATAAAACGCCTTCTCCTGTTCACTTCAGTATTGGACATTCGCCGTCTGAAGCTTTGGAAATGGTCGAGTTCATGCAGCTCGCGTATTCGAAGACACATTTGTTCCCGTACGTGACACCATCCGAGCCACACACAGGCACATAGTCGCGGTTGCAGAAATTGCTGCATTTCTTTGTCTTGCCCTGCTGTGGGGGTTCCGTATAGGGCTTCGTCTCTTCAGTCGCTGTCCGCGCCCATACGCTCGCGATCAGCATCGCTACCATCGTGCAAATCATCACTTTCTTGGTCATCTTGAGAACTGATGGCTACTCCCCCCTCCCAAATAAATAGTCCGACCTATTTTAGAGTATGATGATATTAGTCTATATATTACACTCACTAGGTGTTTGTAGGAGCTGCATCGGGTTTGTCTAATTATAATGCTTGAAAAAGGGTTCTTTTACCTAAGTTCTAAGCCCGCTTATTTGAAGGTAAAAAACGGCCCCGATTTGAAATTCCCGTAAGTAGAGTTTGTTTCTAACATGAAGCCAGCTTGATACAAAATATAAATGCTTTCAAACATAAACGCATTTGTCGAAGCTGTTCTTCATCGACAATACGGGTGAAACTGGTAAATCGTCCCTGCTAAAACAGATACTTGCTCATATTCATCTGCAAGGAAAAGTGAGTGACATTGCTGACAAGGGATCGCACAGCATATTTCAAGTTTCAGATCTCGTTCAAACTATCAGGTTTTCAGCATGCAGGCTCTTTTAGTGAAGTCCAATAACATGACTTATCCACAAGGCGAGCTTGATCATCTGAAACGAGGCACCTATCTGAATCAAGCGTGTTTCGAGGCTGTGGATAGATCGCTTCGGGACCCTAGACATCATAAAGAAGTAAGGTGATGGTCTCTAATGGAGACCATCGACAGATCCTACTTGCGCTCAAGGAGGATACTCAAGCGAAAACACTGGAAGGTCTTCTTTACTATGGAGCCATCTACAACAAGTGCGTCTGACTAAAAACATGCGCGTTCAGACAGCACCACATTCGCAAACGCTACTGAGCTTTCGGATTTCTTACTTTATATTGAAGAGGGCCGCTACCCGATCAGCGCTGATATTTGGAGGAGTAGTATATGTCTTCTACGCGATATATGCGTCACCCCTGAGATACAGCCGTATGAGCAACGGGGTGACAAAGAAACCAAAGAGAACGAAGACATGGAGCCACCCACAAACTTCAATCTTCTTTCCGTGATCAAATCTTCACTTGATCCAGATATCGACGATTCTTAACAGAGTGATCGAAAGCGGAACATCAGCTTGCTGATTGACGTGGTGTTCTGCGTGTTGCTGACGACACTTCATCGAATAAGTGCTTTGTTGAACGAGTCAGTTTGATGTCAGCGAATGCAAGCGTGCAGCGAATAAACGACATAGCTGCGGATACTCTATGGGAGCAACAACGAAAAACCTTCCGGTTGGCAGTTTCAAAGGAGCTGTAGATACAAATATATTTGAGCCCGGATTCCTGAACTCGCTGAGCTTCTCCGGTATTCCGCCACGCCGGATTACTCTGCAAGTTGGAGCTCCGATCATTATGATTTATAACCTGACAAGGTTGAACAGCGAAGCCCAACTTGGAGCCGTGTGACTGCGTGAGCGAAGTATTGAAGCTACTATAACGTTGGGGCCGTCTGAGTGAAAGAGGGTATTCATTCCGCGTATCATCTTCATCAATGAAGATAACGACAAAGAGCTCCCGCTTGAGCTTTGACGAAAGTAGATTATTGTCGCTCCAGCGTTTGCCATAACGATTAACAAGGCTTAAGGACAGTTGATCCACCATGTAGAAATCTATCTAGAGTCCTTCTTATTCGCTCATGGACAATTGTATGTAGCGTTGTCGAGGGTGGCTTCACGCAGAGCAATCACGATGGTTATGGAATAGAGCACATCGATGATAATGGAAACATGCACACCAAGAACATCGGGCTTTTCTTCGGCTTTTCAGCTTGGCGGAAGTAACATTACATTAATTCATATCCATATATTTTTTATTTACCAACAAACAGCTTCATATCAATATGATTTTTGTATGACTCAGAAAATTACACAAACTGAAGCACTAACCTCAACAGCTGGAACTAATCATGCCCAAGCATCTGCTTAGTAAGCGCCCAGAGCATTGGTAAGTGTATTATATAAATATCCATCATCATACTCTAAAATAGGTCGGACTATTTATTTGGGAGGGGGGAGTAGCCATCAGTTCTCAAGATGACCAAGAAAGTGATGATTTGCACGATGGTAGCGATGCTGATCGCGAGCGTATTGGCGCGGACAGCGACTGACGAGGCGAAGCTCTATACGGAACTCCGACAACAAGGCAAGGTGAAGCCCTATACGGAACCCCCACAGCAGGGCAAGTCAAAGAAATGCAGCAATTTCTGCAACCGCGACTATGTGCCTGTGTGTGGCTCGGATGGTGTCACGTACGGGAACAAATGTGTCTTCGAATACGCGAGCTGCATGAACTCGACCATTTCCAAAGCTTCAGACGGCGAATGTCCAATACTGAAGTGAACAGGAGAAGGCGTTTTATCCATTTGTATGCCAAGAAACGAGGGAAGGAACAAGGGAAAATTGGTCTTATGTGGAGGTGCTGTAGCTCCATCTGAGATGTACTTTGATAAGTTGCTACCCCAAATGTTATAGCCCCATGTATCCATACTTGAATAGTTGCGAAGACTGCTCCTGTCTGTCAAGTGTGTTTGCTACAATGTCGTCCTTCAGCCTTCTCTTCATGACAAAGACACTCGGCGGTCCTGGGAACTTTGTCACTTTCTCACAATTTGCTCATATGAAGTCCTTCTCTCACACTGGAGAAGCTTTTGCTCGAGTAGACGACCACATGAGCGCTCTAAAGCACTCAAGCAACGAATCTCCTGCCACATTTGGTCCCATACCTCGTAGACGTCCTTTGCTCATGGCAAAAAGCACCTTCAGCGTTTCTGATGCTTGACAAGTCGCATGACAATCAATGTGGCTAATCGCATCATTAGTACAATGCCTACGACGACGGCGACGGAGCCAGTAATGTCCTTACGACGCGCTCCAAACACCTCGTCGACGTACAACGTGAGCGGAATGTTGGACACTGCGAGAGGCGCGTCACTGAGACGTTGACAGCCCAAAGGCCAATGCGAGATATCGATCGTCATGTTGGTAGCAGCAGCTTGTGCGATCTGTGCAAGTTGTTCCTCACGACAATCTCCAAGGATCAACGCTACCAACACTTTGAACGTGTAGCGATGCGGAACGAGGAGAGATAGCCACTTGTATCCGTCAGGAATGCTTGACACGGGCGGGTTGTAGCCCATAAACATGAGGAAAAGCGAGTCAAGGAAGCCGCCCCAGACAGCTGCGAGCTCAATGGTGGACATGGCGAACGTGAAAAACTGGCCAAGATACGTCTGGAACAGAATGTGCACGGTCAACATGAGCCAATAGACGACAACTTGGGCAAAGTCACCGTGGGCAGAGAAGCCTGCCATGGGGTAAAAGACGCTCAAGAAGATGAGTGAAGCCGCGGCAGCGTAGGGAACTTCAACGACCGATGACGCTGCAAAGTACCACAAGGTACTGTACGTCTCGGAAGCGCGCTCACGATAGAATGGGCCGCGTTCGTTGAATGCCAAGGGCAGCACATCCACGTAGGCTCCAACGCCCAAGAAACATGTCGAGAAGAAAATGAGGCCCACGGCCCCATTGGCCCCTTGGTACGTCGTCAAGTCATTGGTGCCAGAGTAGACGACGCCAAACACAAAGCCGAGAGTTAGTGCAGTCACCATTCGGGTGAACGTGTAGAGCGGCGTGCGCCAATAAAGTCGAGAGAAGCGGCGCATGAGCATGACAAATTGCACCCGATCGCGAGCTGCTTGACGACGTGCGAGCGTTATGGACGGCAAACGATCTGACGGTAGAAACACTCCAGGCACAGCACGCTTGACATCTAGACGGTGCTTTAGACGGCTCGCCTTGTAGGACGCGACAAAGTCGACATTCTCCTCATGTTGCTGCTTGAAGAGCTCCGAGCCCACGGACGAATTGGAAGAACCATCCAAGTGTTGGAATTGAGAGGTTTTCAGTGGAGCTCGAGCTGGTCGTCGACATGGCCACGCTCGAGACGGCATGGGTTTGATCTTTTCAACCCCAGCACCAATCACATCGAGCATCCACGTGGCCGGATTGTCCCCTGGCTTGAAGACCGGCGTACGGCATGGCACACTCAAGTCTTGAAAGTACTTGACAAGTGTTTCCCCATGCGGTCCCAACTCCCCAAAGTACACAGTCTCCCCCCCACGCTGTAGAAGCAAAAGACGCTCGAAAAGCAAAAACACTTCAGTGGACGGCTGATGAATCGTGCAAACGATCGTGCACCCGGCATTCGCCACCTTACGAACGCCCTCCATGAGCGCCTTGGCAGCTCTGGCGTCCAGACCACTTGTCGGTTCGTCGAGGAACAGCACACTCGGCTGCGCTGCGAGCTCGACGCCCAACGTTAGTCGCCTGAGCTGCTCACTGGAGCTACCACGAACGATTTGGCCAGCCACGTCGTTCAGATTGAGCAGCTCGAGACACTCATCGACAAATTCTTCGATCCTTTCGGGGGCCACGCGATCGCCTTGACGGAGATAGGCGGAAAACTGCAACGCCTCGCGGAATGTAGCGGCATCAGAGTGCACATCCGTCTGCTCACAATAACCAGTGCACCGACGCACTGCAAGTTCCGTCGCATCGACGCCATTTAGCAGCACGCGGCCCTGTAGAAGTGGTGCCCCATTCTTGAGGTTACTACTGCCTCTCTTTCCCCTCTTTCGACCAGCGAGTACGTCCAGAAGCGTCGTTTTCCCAGCTCCCGTCGAGCCCATCAATGCTGTCATCGTGCCGGGCAGTGCGTAGCCTGTGACGCCCTTCAGCAACTCTCGAGTCATTGTTCCCTTACTGTTGTTCACATTGGCACGACGAGCTACAGCTGCTGGACGACTCAGGACGCCGTCAGCTCCGCTTTGTGCCGCCAGATCTGCAGCAGCTTCTGTGGGGACCACGATGCTGTAGCGTATATCTTGGAACGCCAACGTGATAGGCGGCACGTCCCATCCAAGTGTCAAGTGCACTGCGGCGTCTTCGGGGTTGGTCTGTAGTCCCTGCGAGGCATTGAACGAGTCGTTCAAATCGTCGTCTTCACCCAGAACCACGACCTCGTCGCCTACAAGCCGAAACCCCGTCAGGTCACTACTCTCCAGTACCTCACCTTCGTCTCCATGAGGTGTGTCCAACATGGCGTACGACTCCTTTCGCTGTCTTGGCGTCAGGACGGGAGTCAAAGACGGAGTTGGCAGCGGCAATGCCGGAGTGGCCTCATGGTGACAGTGTTCCAGCATCAAGTAAGACAGACACATGGTCGTGAGGTACATTGTTGCGAGATAGAAAAGTCCCAGCATGACCCACTTGGGATCATCAGGAACGTCATAGAGTTTGAGGGCGTATTCTCCCAAGGTCTGGCCCTGGTACATGTTGCAATAGTCCATTCCACCGTATTCGCACACATCGAGCTCCTTGCTGCGATACTGACTAACGAGAATGCCGCGGGTGGACCAAGCAAGAGGATTGCTCCAATAGATCCATCGCACGGCCTGTGGAAGCTGCTCACGAGAGACAGCAAAGCCAGCAAAGAGGATAAAGAAGAGCAGGAACAAGGTGGAAACCGATTGAGCGACGTGAAGTGTCGAGCACGCTGTCGCCAAGAAGAAATACGCACCAACAAAGACCAGCACCGTGAGCGCCATGTACAGCACAAACACGAGGAAATGCTCCATGGTTGCCAGAAACCCACCCATCCAGTAGACCAGCGAGCCGAAAACGAGCGCTTCAGTCATAGCAAGGGGGACTTGGCTCGCACACGACGCGAGGAGGTAGCTGGACGTGCGGTAAAAGTTGGCGCCACGATGCTTGTAAAAGACTTTCCGTGCGTCAAAGAATGAGGCCAAGGCTGCAGACTGACCGAGGCCGAGGAAAAGCGCGCACGAGAAGATCACGCCGAGCGTCACCTGTACGTCAGCAAGATTGATGCCATAGTAGACTGACCCTATCATGAGACCAACGAGTACATCCAGGAGCAATCGACCAAGGTAATAAACGCGATTGCGTGCAAAGAGCCGCATCTGTCGCTTCATTACAGTCCCTGTGCTACGCCAATAGCTCTGCCGAAACGCCGGCACTTGCAGCAGTGCTTCTTGGTCAAAGTCGAGGCCTCTTTCCCCGTTCTTGCTGTGCATTTGGCTGTACGTCTCCGTGTCATTGTCCCGGATATCCAATTCTTCCACCATTCTCTCGTACATTGGCGACATGAGCCACAGATCCGCAAATTCGTTCGCACTACGCGGATGACGACGTCTTCCAGGCATCGGCGCGTGGCTTTTTTCATACAAAATCTGCTCGGGAGATGCCAAATCACACAAAAAGTCACCAAGGTCACGCTCGGGAGGGCAAAGGAATCCCAACGCTTCAAAGTAGGCCTGGATATGAACAAGAGGTCCATGGTACAGCACTTCGCCTTCAGCCAGGAGCAGGACATTGTCAAAGAGTGCCAAGACTTCTGGTGCAGGTTGTTGCAGGGAGATCACCACCGTCTGTCGTTGCTGTTTTGCCAAACGGCACTGCGCATTGACAACGTCAAAAGCTGCCGCACTGTCGAGTCCCGTCGTAATCTCGTCCATTAGCACCACAGCGTGCGGTCCAAAAGCCATTTCGCCAATGCTCACGCGCTTCTTTTCCCCTCCAGACACGCCTCGAAGGCGGTCGTCCCCCACGATGGTCCCTTGACAGCGCGTTAAACCAAGTTCGCGTGTGACCATCACGGGGTCTCGTTCGCCCCCGAGATACGTCGTGGGCAGCACTAGCGGACATTCCGAGGCAGGCGACTTGTACACAGCAGCCCCAACTAACGTCGCGTCGGCCTTGATCGCACAGCATTCAAACGCAAACTCTAGTGTCTCTTTCACACTCATCACGGACAGATGAGTATCCTGCTGTGGTACATATGCCACACACTGTGGCAGCTGTGCCTTGAGCTCGTCACGTGACAAGCCGTTGTACAGCACCTCTCCATCCAAGGTCACACGCTTGCCCTGACCATTGAACCGTCCACTCAAGAGCTTCAGCAGCATCGACTTGCCCGATCCCGAGCGTCCAAGCAACAGCGTCATTGAGCCTGGGGTGAAAACTCCAGTCACATTCTTGAGAATCTGACGATGAACGAACGTCTTGCGGGCGCTCAGGGTTTCGAAAATGCCTCGCACATGGTTCGGGAGCGTAGGAAGGTGCTTGACAGCGAGCGTCTCCCGACTCGAAGCGCCTTGAGCTGTTGCCGCGGCAGGAGGTACAGGGACGTCGATAGCCAGTGATACATGACGGAAAGTCACAAAGAGCTCAGGGACGGCGCCGACCGGTCGACGAGGGGTGAAAGACGAATCCCATGGCCCATCGCGACTTCCTGTCGACGTCGCACGAGGTTTTGAGCCACAAGTCCAATGCTGCTTTGGACACGAGCTGGCGAGTGAGGACTCGAGAGCGGGCGTGGACTCACTCATGACGCTCGAGACGGACGTGGTGAAAGGATGCGTTTGTTTCCCATTGTGCGAATGCCAGTGATAACTTGACATGATTCAGCAGTTCGAGTCGAAGCAAGTAGGAAACACCGAGGCGAACGTTGAATGAACAAGGGCGAGTTCATTAGCGAGTGACGACAAGTTTGCGTGTCCCTCGGCTTGCCTCAGCTCGAGCACAGTCCGACACGTCTCATGGTCATGGAGGAAGCCAGTCAACTCTAGAGGTGGTAGAACGTTCCATCGAATGCATTTCGAACCTCCAAATCTCTCCCAAACGTCATACACTTGTGACGCCAAACATCAAATTACCGCAAAAAGACGACGCGACTCCCGCGGTCTATCACGACGACGACGACGACTGCTCTCTCCTCACGACTGCAATTACTTCCGATACTATGGGCGATGAGGCTATGGCAGGACCTGCCTTGGTTTCCTCCTCGGCCAGTCCTAGCACGTACTTGCGGGTGTACAGCCCTGCCACGCCCAGCAACAGCAACGTGCTACCAGTGCCCACAAGCACCAAAACCGTCTCCGTGCTGTGTCTTGACGCCGTTGGACTGGCGAGCAGCGTCGTCAAGTTCTCTACCTCGTGGCCCGAGTAGACCCAAAGGACTGAGAACGGAAGCCCCGTCAACAGCGCCGCTGTAAAGAAGACGGGGAACGCGACGTCCAGCACGCTGAGGCCATAATTTTTGATGGCAATGGGGAAGAAGGCCACACGTATGAGGAAAACCACCAGCACCTGTCGCTTGCGTAATAGACTCTGCAAACCCTGCAGCACTGGGTGGCCTCGTGCCATGTAAGCGTGTACTCGTTGTCTACAGAGGTATCTGCCGATGAGGTATGAGAGCACAGAGCCGACGAGTTTGCCAGTGCTGGCTAGCACCAGTCCTAGCCAAAAGCCAAAGGTATAGCCGGCTAGTAGTTCAAAGACAGTGGACGGGAAGCACAAGACGACGAAAGAGGTAAAGCAGCATACATAGAGAATAGCGCCGACCGTCTTGTGCGTCTGAAGCCACTGCACAACAAGACCGAAGTCATCACTGCGCACGAAGTGAAAGAGCAATAGACCGATTGTCACGCCCAAGGCTGCGATGCTCAGCACACATAACACGCGCTTGAGAGGGGACGACAAGGCCGACGAAGGAGAGGAGCAAGACAGTGAGGGAAGTTGCTGCTGCTGCTGCTGTACTTGGTGCTTGTCACCTTCCAGGTCCACAGGTGCATACATTGAAGACAAAATCACGATTATGCGGTAATTAAGGCGCAGTTGAGACGGCGTTTCTAAAGGTGTCTATTTTGTGATCGATTGATGCAGTACTGTATGCAGCACTCTTTTGGAAACCGGACAAGCGTTTGAATCTGACGTCTTCTAGATAGTGATATCACGAAAAAGAGCGACAAAAGCGTCCTCGACGATGGACTGGCTGAAGAAAAAGAAGGAGGAAGCCAAGCAGGCGGCGGCCAAGATCACCAACAAACGCACGACTTTCCAAGGAGAAGGAAACGTTCT
>NQFO01003800.1:0-10675 GCA_003991265.1 Pseudoperonospora humuli | reverse complement strand
AAACTGCGCCAGCTTCCACGCAGGCATGGGCATATTGACTCGCCATGGCATTCGAACGGTCAATGCTGCTGTTTTGCTGTGCTGCAACCTGGGCTTTGACTATATCATTGATAGGCGGCGGCGTGATCAGCAACAAAGTCGCGGTTGGCGCTGCCGTCCCAAACATACGGCCGATCTGGATCAAGTTTTCCTTGAAATCCTCAACAGGGACGTGGTTTTTCGAGACAGGTCCATCTGTCAGTGCTGCATCGTTGGTTCCGAACCAAATTGTGATGAGTGACGGGGATGCGCAGGCACTCGAGATGTCGTTTTGGATGATTGGCGCAATATATTTGAGAAACCATTTCGTGTTGTAGCCCGGGAACGCGCGTATGAAGAAGTCGGTATCGTTGTAGCGGCTTTGCAGCTTCGTCACCCAGCTGTCTGGTTGTCCTACCTCGGTGTGTGAATCGCCAACTAAGAACACCGTAGGGCTTACGGCAGCCGCAACGGATAGCAGCATCAAGAGACTCGATTGAATACGGAGAGATGAAGACGCCGACATTCCAAGCACAGATTTGATCACTGGAAGACAAATGTCTGAATGACGACACACATGCGTCTGTGATTTTCCCGCGAGGGCGAGTGTGGCTGCGTAACATTGCTGGACGGTCTCTAACCCAGCAATCAAGTAAGGTGACCTAATTGGATGAGCTCTCGAAAATAGGTGAGAAAAACGCGTAATTCCCGCGAAATGGTCTGCAATCAGCGGTTCGCGTCTTCCTCAAAGCTTATCGCACTCCGTAATTACTACCTTTGTCTTCGTCTTTATTTATCAACCCCTTCGTGTATGTAATCTCAAAGGCTTCCAAGTAATGTTGATGGGCCCAGAGTGTATTTCCACAGAAAGGCAGCTCCACGGAGTATCATCTGGTGTTGTGCAAGCTGGTCGGAGTGCAAAGCTCATCACACGCCAAGCGCTAAATTAGAGATAGAGACGTCATTAGCGATAGAGTAAAACCTAATTGTATACTGTAACTATGGAAAAAAGACACTTCCAATCCCTTCATTAGCGTTAGAGATGTGGTTAGCGTTGAAGTCCTCGCTAACGTCAAGAAAGCGCTAGAAAGTCAAGGACATTAAGTGAGCGTTAAGCTCAGCTAACGTTCCGTTTTGGTAGTCAATTCAATGCATTGAAGTTGCCGTGGCGGTACTGGTCCGCCACACCGGTGGTGCATCTCATCGCGGTGGTGAATAGGTATGACGATAATGGCAATGTCAGTGATAGGTCGACATTGAAAACGACCCCGTTGTTACAAGTGCCGACAGTTATTGAAACTAAGGTTGATGCATCTTGCTAATGGATGAGGACACATAATGAAGACGAAGTTAGTGGTCCAGTCATGCCTGCGTGCATCAATGACTGAGCATCCTCTCGCAAGCTTCATATAGAAGCTCTTATTCAGTCTTATACATTTGACGCCGTCTGACCCAGGATCTTCGTGACAAAGGCACTTAAGCTCCCATTCAAAAAGGTGCCCACCAACGATAAGAACTAGTGGAAACTATCACGAAATACGGCCGAAGACCATGTCTGAATACCATTTTGTTGGAAGAGCGACACTTTGACATATGCGTTATGGAAGAATTAATATAGATATAGTTTAAGAATGCTATTAGATTTTACTCTTACGCTAAGACGTCGCTATCTCTAATTTAGCGCTTGGCTTATGATGAGCTTTGCACTCCGACCAGCTTGCACAACACTAGATGGTATTCCGTGAAGCTGCCTTTCTGCTACCATCGTTTGTGCGCACAGAAGCAACTTTGGCCTCAATATCCATAATGAGTAAAAGATCAAGCTCCGCGGGGTTGCTCGACCCAATCATACCTGTACACCGCTGCATGATACGCTCGCCCGAGGACCCAAGGATTGACGTTCCACTGTCATGCCATGTTCCGGCGTGCCTTAGGACAGAGGAAGCACTTTTTGGCCAGGCATTCACATTAGCAAATAGCTTGCAAAGATTTCTGGCGGTTGCCATGTAGAAGGAGCGCATAGACCTTACACAAGCGTTGTCGGCGTCGCTGAACGCCTGAAATGGTCACCCGATCGTCGATCTAGATATGGAATGAACATCGAGGCGAAGTCGCTTACGAACGTGTGGCAAAGGTGCTGTGGCTACGGCTCAGCGAAGTCATCGACTGTGAGCTGAAGGAGTTGCTTGCGAAAGACAATGTACCAGTTGCCGCGATCTTTTGACACGCGTCATTTGATCAAGCATGTTTGCTTGTACGTAGTGTAAGCGTTGATCAGCGCCAGGTCCGGAGAGCCCATGAAGAGCGCCTTCTAAAGCCGAAATGCCGTCTTAACCTGTGCGGTAATTGCTACTGATACCGTTTCTCTTGAGCTTAAAGTCGATAAGACGTAGGTCAGCTGGCACTTTTAGTCAGTAGTCGTAAGGGCCTTCCAGCAATCAGAAGAGCTCTAATAATGTTTCATGGTAGTTACCATAATGCTTTAGGGTCTTTGATAAGGTGACAAATCTTATGCATGAACACTACCTAGAATACGCTGCATGGTGTGAAGCTTGACGTTCAGACTATTTAAAGTCGCAACAGATCTTCCTATATTTAACATTGGAAGCGACTCAGGAATTTGTCATTATCTCTTGTCTTTGCTCGAAGCAAAGACGTCATAAGAATCATAGCGTCACTATCCAAGACTAACGGGGACGGCGAATTCGCTTCGACGATTCACCTACCACATTCGATCAAGGACGAGGGAGGGGATTGCTCTGACTGGAGTAGACGAAGCTCGGTTCGTTCGCAATCGCCGACGGCGCCTTCTCAGCTTCATCTTGAAGAGGAAGTGGAGAAAAAGGAGGAAAAGACAGATCATTTGACAGAAGAAGACACTTCACAAGAAATGCCATTACCACTTCAATTCATTCGTCAAAGCAGCACGTCGAAGATAGAAAGCGCTAAGTGGGCCAACATGGACCCGATTGTCCCAACAAATGCTCCTCCTCAGCTTGATTCTTCAGGAACGACTCAATCCAGCAAGCGACGCGTCATGTGCTCCATGAACGAAGTTAGTTCTCGTGCACTTGATCGTCTTGGAGTGAACGCTGATATTTTGAAAAAGGAAAAGGGAATGAAGAAGTTGGGTATCTGTGACGTTGACATCATTCGAAGCGAGGAACTGCGACGTTATACTGGGGTTTCTCAAATGGGGCCGTCTTCGAAAGCCGAGCTTATGTTTGGCTTTAATGAGGAACAACTGCATCGAGAGAGAGCGATCAAACGACTGGGAACCACGGAGCAAGAGATCATGGATGACTACAGTCGTCGAGTTTCACGATTGGGAGTGCCAAACTCGTTCTCTGTACAGCCATAAAAGCCGAAGAATCTTTTTTGCCATTTACATTGTGTTACATGTTGTCATCATCAACTCAAAAGGTTGCACCTTTGCTCGTGATACTCGGCCATCTCATTCTCGCATGTAGGTTAGAATTATTGTGGCTTTGATTTCTGTCAAAACCAACATTGCAATTAAGCTTAGTCGGATGAATCGTAATGACCGCATTCTTTCAGAACTAGCATGGCTGATCCGTCGTTGACGTTTCGCTGGTCTGGCTTTGCTGATGAGATGCATGCAGCCAGCATTTTACACAGATTATCCCTCGAACCTGAGCGTGTCGATGTTTTGACGATATCAATCGTCCTTGTCTACTTTTGCATCGTTGTTAGCACGCTTGTTCGGACTAAACAATTTTGTCGCCCATTTGACCCTTTGAGCAGAATGTTGGGGTTGAACCGCTCTATTATCATCTGGAGCTTGGTTTCTTATAAACGCAGCCTTCATGGCATTCACCGAGCTATGTGCTCGATCCTCGTTTTGACAGCCATATAAAATTCCTACCTCGTGAGCTTGCTGAGCGAAAACCTCTTCAAAGGCACTGGAAAAGGCACTGGTTCAATTCACGGCGCTCACTTACCCCAGGATTCTATCGAAAAAAAGCGCAAAGTCTTGACCAGTTGGGATGGTCATCAATGCGATTAATCGCTGAAAACGAAGATAGTCCATTACCAATCCATGATATTGGTTACCAATAGATCCATAGCTAAGATCGAAAAAGTTTGGGGTCTCGAGCGGGTGGTCTTGGGTCGGGTTGTATTAAGTCGTTTGTCTTGTTTAGTCTCCGTGGGACGAAGAGTGGTAGGGAAAACAAAGGTAAGTCAAACAGAGAAGCGTGCCGACATCAGGGTCAGTCCTAATTAGGGCAACATAACTTCAGTTCTTGTTCGCTTAGGCTTGTCTAGGCGTGGCCTTGCGCTTGTTCTTACAAAGCGTCTAGAGCGAGGACTGTTCTTCTGTTTCAAATTCGATGCGGCAAATGCTACGTACTCGATACAGTCATTCTTCAGTTTCTGTCAAGCCTTGTCAGTTGCCATCGTCGAATATTCGATAGAAGCGCCGTACGCCTTGACGTGAAGGGTCATACCGTGACTCAGCATCTTCAAACGATCACCGCAAGGCCAAGCCCAGACGGGGTGCTGCCATCTGAGTCAGGATTCAGGATGTCCTTCAATTCAATGCTTTGTGGTGAGATCTCCACGTCTGGTATGACGGCTCACCCCTAATTCATATCCTTAGCCCGGAGTGCCCCATTTTCAAACGAGCACACTTATTCATCTGTGACCTTAGCGGGATAAGTCTCCTCCGCTGCGTTGCACTCTGACAAAGTCTCATCATGTGGGTGCATCTCTTCTTCACCCTTCGGCTCTTCTTTCTCAGGAACCTGTCAGTGTGAGATATTCATCACAGGGACGAGAGCCTTCGGTCGTTGCAATGTGCATGACTGAGTGGTATACTGTGGTTTCTTCACTTAAGGTCTCTAACCATCCACCATCCTCCATAGTGGTCGACTTAATCGGTCGTGGCTTTATACGCCAGATTCCACCATTCTGCATCCCTTTTAGAGCCTACTGAGACGAATACTTATGCTCTCGGTACCCGGTCCTCCGTAAGCCACATGCCAATCTTGTGTCGTCGTGCAATACTAGCACACGAAGACTGACGTGGGTCACCTTCAGAAATTGTCCTCGTCCTACCCCATGTATCATGGTGGTAACCCACCATTTTCCTCTCGCGACCCTGGTCTGAAGTCGGAGGTACCTTCCGACTACTATCTTCGCATATTGGCCAAACTTCACATTCAACTCTCATTCGTCATAGATAGTCCTTCGTCATGTTAATTGCACTCAAATTTCATCGAGGAGACAGAGTGTTCCGTCCGCCAAATCTAGCTGAATACGGGCTGAAACCATAAGTCCATCCCTAAGATCGCATCTTGACTTCTCATAAGATCTACTCATCAGTTAAAAGAAGTACGCCAAATTTCTATTCAGGGTGTTCTTGACGCGGGTACGTATACACGGACTCTTTAATGCCAGAATACTCTTGTCGCTCACTTTCATCAATTTGGCAGCTTACCTTATGAGCAAAGGCGATATCCTGTATGGATATCTAGGCAGCAGTATCGAGTAACAAGTTTGCACGACTGTTGTTGACCTTTCCAGAGGTTTTAGCCTGCTTGAATTACTTAGTAGGGGTGGGTATTCCAATACCCCCTGGATTATCCTGGTAATAGATCTAGCTTCATCACCGCGTCTTCTCGAACAAATTCATATAGCACATTAAGAGATGCAACATGAGTTTCGAATCTTCGATACATTTCCAATCTTGCCTGGCTGACCACCCTTCTCCTCGTACCATATCTTGATACAATCTTGATATACGAACAAGCAGCAATCCGAAAGGTGGCCTTTCTTTCCACAGCGGTCACAGGTCCTAGATCCACTATGCGCGCATCTCATATTCAGATTTGCCGCCGTGGCACGATATCCTCGGTCACTCGCTTGGTGTCGATGTTGTTCGACCTCTCTGGCACGTCGGTCCGTATGGTCTCTCCGACCAGTGTCTTGTTCCGCTTCCGCTTCCATCAGGTAAACGCGCCTTAAGTCGCCTTCGCTATCCGAGTTTTCCAAACTGGAGTCATCAGATCTGGACTCATCGCTGTGATCCGAGCTACATTTACAGAGCGGCAGTTTGTTTCTTTTTGTCGATCAAATTGGGACCGGTACTTTCTGGCGAAACTTGCCCGACCCACACAACATTTTACCTCACTGGGTCTTGATCCGTTGACACGCTATCAGCACCTCTTCCAATTCTTACCCATCCGCCCGACGTAACATCAGCAACTGGTTAAACCAGTGCTATATCATCCAAGGTCTTGATATAATGTTGGCCATGTTCCTAGGTGGACCGTCTTTGATCTTTAACTTTGCCCTGAGATCTATCACATTCAAGCGATACAGAGAGTCTAATGGAGACTCGTCTAATTGCTTCTTCGTGTGATAGTACTGGTGGGCAACTGGCACTCCCAAACCACAGTGCTGCATCTCGAAAACTTGCAGCAAATCCTTCCAATCTCCTTGAATCAATAGACCTGCTTGACGATACGTTCTGTGCTGGTCCAGTTAGTAGTCCTTCGAGCACGAGACCTTTCTCTCGAGGTCCGAGGTCGCCAAGAGCTAGAAATTGTTGTTTAATCTTGACTAAAACACTCTCATCTTCAAAAGGCTCACAATGATATCCCGCATTTGCCAAAGTTACAGACACGCGCACCATTGTGGTGGAGTGAGGTTTCGAAACAGCGTGACGAAATCTCAAAGCATGCACTGCGCCGGACTGCCGACTTATGGGGTGGGATAAGGTATTCCGATGCCGCGTATGAATCTTGAACTCACCTTGTGTACCCGTCGGCTGGCGGATTGCGCTCTTCAGCAAATGCGTGTGACGGTGTCGATGCTTGAGTCTTCATTGGTAGACCTGGGGCCCCGAGTGGATATGATTCACTCTGTGGCACGCATTAAATTTCCTTGGTCGTCCTTTGCGCCTAGCATTCTGTATCATAAACGCTTGACCAGACGTAGCTCCGTAGCCGCGCTGCTCCTTACGCTTCAGATTCTCGTGTAGAAGCTGCCATCTTCTACGTCTATGTATCCACTCGTTTTCTGATGCTGTAATGAGAAATTGGTGCGAGTCATTAAAACTCAAGAAGCGTAATTAGCATGCCGTCTTCTCTCACCAGAGCACTCACAGCGTCGAGATGTTCAGCTAGCGTATTCAGCTTGTTGATGTGCTTTAGAACATCATCACATTTGTTTACCATTGCTGTGAAGAACTGTTACCTCAGAGTCAATTTGTGCATCTAATCCTTGCTGACGTTCTCTACTGACGCAATATGTCGTGCCGCGATGATCAAGACGCAGCCACCCAGCACAGGTGGAGAGCAGAGAATTGACCCACAACCAGTGGGCCCTGGTGTACTACCACCAGCTGCATGAAAAACAGCGGTTCTATTGAAAACAATCGCAGGGTACTGTACGGAGGTAGAGGGCGCAGATCCAATACCTACTGAAGCATCAGTGACAGGATTAGCAGGTTGGAGTAGTCAAATAGGTCTGCTACAACTACTCACTTTGCAATTATTTGCTTTATACACCACAAAGTACTTTGGCACAACAAGACTTGAAGATGCCAGTATTCTGGGTAGATCTCGACGGCGACGATGCCTCAGCCAATCTTTGAGTTTATCAAAGCACCAAGACTCACGGTGTGGAGTCAACAAGCACTTGTCAGGTACCTATGTGATCGCTGACACTATGAAGACAAGATGCAGGAACGTTGCGCGGTCACGGGCAAAGTCTTTAGCACCGTGATTGTGAGCGTCAAGACGTCAGTAGAATCTGTGATTCTTGACCATGTCTGTCGATTCATCTTGAAGATGAGTCAAGTGGATGTGACGAACCGTGACATAGTCGTCGAGATCGTGCGAAAGACAGGATCGATGCTAAACGAGCAAGTTCCAGACGTGGAGCGACTATTCCAAACACATTTGAAAATGGACTCTAAGGATTCTGACATTGAGGCTCGGATCGCCAAGTACTTCATGAATTTTCAACGACTGGTTGATGACAACGGGTTGAGCTCGATACTTGGCACCGGAAGTTTAAAATTGAAGTCATATCGCGCGCGAATAAAGCTGCGCTGCAAGATGCTGTTCCAGTGTCTCCAGCTAGAATCGCTGAAGACGGAGATGACGAGATTGATTAAATGAACGAATTCGACAGCAAAGTCGAGTAACGTGGAATTGTTGAAGCTTGTGGTGCAGCGTGGCATTGAGTAGCAACACCACCATGTGATGTTTCTGGAGTCAAAGATCCAAGGAGGGAAGCAGAAGGAAATTCGCTCTGGGGTACAGCATCTACCTGAGCGGGGTTTTAAGAGTAAAACCTCGTGCTTTTTTGACAATAACGGCACTTCGGGGAGGAACAAACCACTTTTTACTGGTAGATGCCTTTTTTGCAAGGGCAATCACTGACTTCGTGACTGTCCAAGAGCTACTGATGCAGAGAAGACGATTGCACTACAGAGGATGCGGGAGAATAGGGACAGTAAGGAGAAGTTGAAGCGTGTTGTCATAATATCATCATGTACAGAACGACATATGATGGATATTAACGATATTCTTGAGGTGCCATTCTGTCCGGCCACCGGGGCAGATCGGAGTATAGACTCTTAATAACTGATTGATGAGTTGATTGAAGTGGAGGTTGATGTGAGCCCCCTCGTGGACTTTTCGCCTCCGGTTGTAGTATTCACAGCGGGTGGGACCAAGTTGAGCTGCACCAGTTCATATTCCTAAGTCTGAAGATCGAAACTGCCGTGGGCCCTGTCCATGTCAACAGCGTAACTGCCTAATATCGGAGCAAAGCGAGGAAGAGTTCCTATTGAGGAATGCGGCGATGCAGAGTTTGGAAATTGATATCGACATGCTTTTTGAACATTTGGCAGTCCGAAATAATGCGAGTGTAGATGCCGGAGCCGATGACATTCCAGAAGACCACGTGAAGGCCACCAAAGCTATTGTGGCTGGCAAATTCAGACTAAAATTGCTAGGATGTTGGATGACGCCGTCCGTGAGGGTTTCGTTACCGAAAATGCGGATCAGTTACGTGACCTCATGTCAGAATACAAGGATGTGTGAGGGCTGCATGTCGACTTAGATCCACTTGCACTTGTTACCCCACTGGAAGTCCAGCTCCTATCAAACAGTGTGCCATGTCGTAATACGGTACGGCGATACCCAAAAGCCCGGCGAAATTTCCTCCGACAATACGTAAGAGTACTTGAGGCCGCAGGACTGGTGTATCGCAGCTTGAAAAGCCGTTGGGTCAGCCTGGCACTACCAATACGGAAGGTAGGAACAGACAAATTCCGGATACAGTCGACTGTCGTCCAGTAAATCATATGGTTTGTCCACTGGCTGGAGCAGCCCCGAACCAGAGTGTGGTGACGCAGTCCGCTGAAGACGCTTATGCGCTCGACACTTTTGATTTCTACAATAGATTTCGGCAGCTGCCGCTTCACTAAACCGCCAGGAATTGTTCATTTTTGTCGCTATAGACGGATTTCTCACTCCGTTGAGGGTGCCCCAGGGCGCCTGCGATTTGTTGCTCATTATCAGTCCCAGATGCAGGTTTTTTTAAAGACATGCTACATGAGAGCATCTTGGTCTGGATAGATGATGTGCTTCTATTTGCGAGTACTGCAGCTGACTATGTGTTAAGACTTCGCGAGTTAGGTGCCCACCAACGATAAGAAGTAGTGGAAACTATCACGAAATACGGCCGAAGACCATGTCTGAATACTATTTTGTTGGAAGAGCGACACTTCGACATATGCGTTATAAAAGAATTGATAGAGATATAGTTTAAGAATGCAATTAGATTTTACTCTAACGATGATGACGTCTCTATCTCTAATTTAGCGCTTGGCTTATGATGAGCTTTGCACTCCGACCAGCTTGCACATCACCAGATGATAACTCTGTAGAGCTGCCTTTCTGTGGCCTTGGTCTAGATCTCATTCGATTTTTTTGGCATTGATATTCGAGAATACATTTTCTGAGAATTGACATGGACGGGCTACGCGTTCGCAGATAGACATCAAGATAGGCGATATTTGTACAGCTTTTCTGGTGACGGAGGGGTTTATTGGTACATATATTTACAGTGCTGAGTGAGCGGCAGTGACGTTCAGTGCAGACCATTTCGCGGTTTTGTGCACCAATTTTCGAGAACTCATCCAATTATGTCGCCTTACTTGATTGCTGGGTTAGAGACCGTCCAGCAATGCTACGCAGCCACACTCGCCCTTTGTTTGCAACCTTATGGGAGTAATCACAGGCGCATGTGTGTCGTCATTCAGACATTTGTCTTCCAGTGATCAAATCTGTGCTTGGAATGTCGGCGTCTTCATCTCTCCGTATTCAATCGAGTCTCTTGATGCTGCTATCCGTTGCGGCTGCCGTAAGCCCTACGGTGTTCTTAGTTGGCGATTCACACACCGAGGTAGGACAACCAGACAGCTGGGTGACGAAGCTGCAAAGCCGCTACAACGATACCGACTTCTTCATACGCGCGTTCCCGGGCTACAACACGAAATGGTTTCTCAAATATATTGCGCCAATCATCCAAAACGACATCTCGAGTGCCTGCGCATCCCCGTCACTCATCACAATTTGGTTCGGAACCAACGATGCAGCACTGACAGATGGACCTG
>NQFO01003798.1:0-11975 GCA_003991265.1 Pseudoperonospora humuli | reverse complement strand
CGCAGTACTGAACACAACACGACAGTGCATCGTTCATGTACTGTATCATGTTAATTCAAAACCTACATCACGTCAGTTTTGGATCACGCTACAAACGTGAGCAGGCGATTGGGAGACGACAAGCGAAAGTTGTGCGTGGGGCTGTCACGGAAATCGCTGTGGTGCAAGCCCCTAGTCCCCAGGGCCTCAAACCTTCCGGCGGTAGTCACAGTCAAGAGCGTTTGACTTTTCTCGAGCTGTTCTAGAATCGCATCACCCTCGATCTGTTGATGATGCATCCAAGCAGCAGCTGCTTCGTCTCGTGTCTGCAACATTGGGTAGATCACCAAATCGAAGAGTATAGTGCCTATTACGCCACCAAGAATGGGGCCAATCAAGTAGACCCAGCAGGAGTGGACTCGTTCTCCAGGTAAGGCCACGGATCCCCATCCTGCAATAGCAGCTACCACGCGAGGCCCAAAGTCTCGGGCTGGATTCAGACACGCTTGGGTGAACGGCGTCATCACCATTGTAAGTGATGCCATGGCGGCGCCGACATAAATTGGAGCCAATGGGGTTGCTGGCATTCGCGAAGGGAGTCCGTCGCTGTTTTCTTGCGCTCTGGTGACTGAACTGGTGAAGGCAGCGACACCAGTAGGCTGCAATGGCTGGCGGACAAGACGCTGGATAACTACGAATAGAAGTGTAGCCAGAGCTTCGAGGAGAAGAGCACCTAGGACAGAGACATCGTCTTGTTTCCAGATGGTCGAGTGTTCTTCTCCAGCAACGTATGCAAGCTGAGGATGCGGGAACGAAGCTCCGAAAGCGACAGCCGAGAGCGACGAGTTTGGAGCGCCTCGTGTGAGACTCAAGCGATTCTCAAAGCGCCTGATCGCTGGTCCAAACATCAAGTAAACTGCAAGTCCAGCAAAAGTAGCACCTAGGAGTTGAAACAGCATATACGCGGGAGCTTTGCGCATTGGGAAATTATCGGAACTGTGACGTGAGATGGCAATCGCTAGCGTGACCGCGGGGTTCAAATGCGCTCCGGATCCAGGGGATGCAATGAAAGTTGCGAGCATGGCGGCAAAACCCCAACCGAAAGCAACATGTTCGATGTTGAAATTTACGGAGCCAAACGTAAATGCCGGAGCAGCGATGCTTGCAGTGCCTAAGAAAACGAGCACAAACGTCCCAACAAACTCCGATCCACATTCGAGTGCCAATGGCCTAAGCGACGCGCGGAAGGTGTTGCTGCTGTCCATGAAAAGCGTCTTTCCTTGCTTGTGCAATGGACGCAGATGCCGTACAGATGATCAATGCCAGTCGAAACGTGCTCTCAGAGCCTTTTGCATCGATGCCATAGCAGCTTCCAAACGGTGCGCAGTTTCTCGAGCTTGCTAAGCGTCGCCAGTATCAAGTTGTGGGTGCTGGACAGGCGCCACACGGTCATTTGGAAATACCATTACACGACTTGTTTAGGACAATTGAAACGAATGACATGGTGATGATGTCTAGTAAATACACATGTACCGATGGACTGACTGACTGACTGACTGATTGTTCGACGATGAGCGATGCGTTCAGTTCACGCATCTTCTGATCCTGTTCGTGGCGACACGGCGTCTGCAGGCACCACGTAGCCAAACACTTTGCTTCCAAGGAACGTTAAATACGGCTCTACCTCTGCACCATCTTGCGGAATAAAGTTGCGCCCATCCCAATACGCCCGTCGAGTCCATCCAGCAAGTTGCGAACACCGAAGTAGCAGATGACCATCATCTTCGATCACACTTTCCACGCGACACAATATGTGTGCAACGCAGTCACGTAATGCAATACTTTGACGAACTGCACGGGCAATTTCCAGTCGTGCCAATTCTTTTGTGGACAGCTTTTGCTTCTTCATCTGAACTTCATCTTCACCGAAGAATTCCTGGAGCTCTCCACCTCCTGGAGCACAGACCGCAACACCAAATTGCTCGATTTTGTTTTGTTCAGCTCCAGTGCAGCTTCCAATAGCTAAAACCAGCTCTTCCATCCCTCGAACAGGAACGTTCAGTACGAAGATGGCACCCTCCTGGTTGATGAATTTGGCTGTGTGTCGTGTCGCTTTGATCGAGCATAGAAATCCTCCATGGTTGTTGATGGCCGTAAGCCACGTGACAGTCATGAGACTGCAAGGTTCGCCATCGCTACGACGTACGGACAGTAGACACACTGGATTCGGATAGAGCAACCTTGAGAGCATGCCCTTGTTTACTACTAGCCAGTCCATTGACGCAGTCATTTGATGTTACTATGTCGCGTTAGAAATGGCATAAATTGTCCATGAAGCTATTTTTGTGTAGCTATTTTAAACACGGCAACTGAATAAACTCGTCGAGCACAACCAATAGGACCACCCCTCGATCAGATTCTAATCATGACTCTCGGAGGCAGCAAGAAGAAGGTGTACAGTATGGTCTACTACGACTTGATGGGCATTGAGGCAGATGCCACACCAGAGCAGATCAAAAAGGCGTATCGTCGAAAGGCATTGCAGCTGCATCCGGATAAACGTGGCAATACTCCTGAGAGTCAAGAAGAATTCACGCGTATGAAGCAGGCGTACGACGTCTTATGTGACCCGCAGAAGCGCGAGATATACGACCAGTACGTGCAATGTGTGCCATTTTGTAATTGCTGCATTCGACTTTATTCATCTGTTGTGAACGTTTGACCAGAGTGGGAGAAGATGGGATTAAACTCATGGAAGATTATGGCAACATGAGTCCCGAAGAAATGTCCACGCTACTGTTTCGCTCCATGGGCGCGTTTGGCGCCAGAGGGAAATGTGCTCTTATTCTTTTGGTGTCGCTGCTCTTCGCCTTCTTTCTACTCATTCCAAGTACGAGGCAAAATGCTGTTCAACTTGTAGTCTTGGTCTGTTGTCGCCAGTTATTTAACGTATACACTGATGGATTTCTTTGTAGTCTTCTGGTGTCTACGAGCGGACTCAACGATCTTTTGGAACTGGGCAGTGGTCTGCATTCCGCTATGGATCTTGGACAGTCTTTACTACTGCTGCTTGGGCTGCGTGTATGCATCTTCAAGCGTCGGAATGGATCAGGAAGACAAAGTACACGAAACACCAAAGCTCTACAAACTTTACGCGTTCCTTAAGGCGCTGTTGCTGCTGTTGCTGCAAGTGTTCCTGGTCTTGAAACTCAATGGAGACATTCGGTGGACTCTGATTGCGGTGCTGATTCCATACTTCGTCTACGAAGGCCTCAATTTATTGGAAGGACTAGCTGGAGGTGTGCTGGGCTATAACATGCTCACCAAGAACAGTGAAGGAGCAGGTGTAACACAAACTGAGGACATTAAAAAGCGGCGGAATGGTCTGGTTATAGCTGTGGCCAAGAAACTGGTTTTGAACCTCACTCGCATCGCTCAGGCTGTGCTGCTGGGGCTCAAGGTGGACGGCAAGTTGGGCGGCACCAGTTGGTGGCTTGTCTTCATTCCTGTGTGGCTCTATGTCGTCTACTTTGTGTCGTTCCCCATCAAAAAATACCTCCGTGCCAAGACAAAGGCAAAAGACACCAAGCCAGCATCGCCGAAAGAGCAGCAGTCGCACGACGCCTTTGCGCGCGAGTCAGAGACCAAGACCGAGGAGGACGAAGAGGCTATCTCCAAATTCCCGCTCTTGGATGCGTTGTGTACGATTCTCGTCATTTGCGCGCTTATGTCGCCCTTTTTTATCTTACCGGCGAGGCTTCAGGACGGCTCGTTTTCGAGTTTCTACGTGCTGCTGCCATGGCTTCTTGTGGTTCGTCATGGTCTAGCATCTGTTTAGCAGACGAATTCCCTATTGCTAACTATGATGATTCTTTGCTGCAGGTTGGACTCGTGTTTTGCTTTATTTGCTGTGCGATTTCTTGTGTCAGCTTCCACGATCCAGAAGAAGGCGGAGCACCTGAGCAAGCCTCCGAGGAGAGCGCCAGAAATGCGCCAAAGGCTGACGAAGGTGCGACTGCAAGTGCTGATTACATATCCGTCGACATGGATTAAGCGGCAAAGCATGGGCTCGCGTGCAGTGCAGTTGGCAGGCCACGAGACGTGTGCTTGTCTCCTTCTGCTAGCTCGCCTATGATTTCTATTTTATTAATGGATCGGTTTGTGGCTCTCGCTGCTGTCCATGTTGCACTGCACAGTTGTCTGAATGAATACCCAGTGGACGCAAGCAAGATTTGGCCGGTATCAGTTGCAGGATTGGGGATGCTCGTCTCTAGCTGGATCATGTTGCGATTGTGCGCCTCGTGCACTTGCAGTGCAGCATTTCATGGTGCGGTGCGATCAGGTTTCTATCCTTTCGCCTCGTAAGGGTCGAGCATGTTGTGATGCTTAGGACCTTTGGTGACTACTTTCTCGTATCTACGATTAATGACGAAGTCATGTCCTTTGAAAGTCTCCATGCGTCCGTCCTAGCCGTGTACCTCCTTCTTGAGCAGCTCCGGTATGTTGATGGTCACGTTCACGTCGCGGTATCAAGACCTTGCGGTGCATTTGACGTAGTTGCAGCAGGGCACTCGATGTGGTCGCAGCGGAGTACTCCGTACCATTATTTCTCGACAAACTGCATTTGAGGATCCAGCGCCACTCCCTCGTGCTTTCTCTTCTTCGACAGCATTGTGTCACACGATATTGAACAGACAAAAGCGTCTGATGGCACTGCAAGCAGAGCTTGCTCGTCTTGAACTCGTCCATGGAGACCGCCCAATTGTAGTCCTCGCCTCGCTCTTTGATACGCAAGTAAAAGCCACTTAATGTAGATCCGTTGGTCTTGATATGCTCTCTCATGTACGTTGTGCTCGCGAGAACGCCCGGACTTCGCAATCGAGTGTGAATGTCATATACTATTGTCCTGGATGCGGTTTGTCTACAAAATTCCACTATTCGTTCCACTCGGTTTCATCTGGCGTAAGAACGAACGGCTCGCATCTGTAGCGCATTAGTCCCAACCGGCTCACTAGTTATGCAGTGCACGTGCTTGATTGCTTTCACGAGGTCTTCTTCTCTTTCTTTTGCTTCTCAACAAGATCTTATTAAACCTTTTAAATGTGATCTGCATGGAGAATCAAAGGTGCTTGAAAGAGTGCTACTGATTCGTCACGCCAACATTGACCACCATTTGCCAACGACATTTTCGTAGTATCTAAAACTTTCTCGAGACGATGTCGCGCTTTTGCGACGATATATTCCCACCACTCGAAAATTTTCTATGCACTGTACAACATGTGGCCACACTCGAACAAGAGTGATCGAAAAAGGTCCTGATTGGCGCAGTCAGGAAGAGGGAGGTCGTTTATAAGGCGTTGAAGTGTGTGAAGGTTGATGAGATGCCAGGCCTTTATCTAAGTTTCTGTTATCGCATAAGCGTTGCGCTGGACGTCGTGTTGAAGAAGAAAGTCACGGCAGATCGTACTGAACCGCTACATGACGGCACCATAGCTCTTGGCCCAGTCAAAAGCATTATTCGTGGTTGTTTGTTCTCTGCAGCACTATTCGTTTATGTTGAGAATTTAAGTTCTACATCGTATCGGTATTCGTCGTCCATGTCTGCCACGCTTCTAGACTTGTTGACGATCACTTACTTATCCGAAAAACTAGAGGAGTGTATACACAAGCGTATGTCAAGCTCTTTAGGCTTCGTCCACGTGGCAGACCTCGACAGGTTATCATGAGCATCACCTATGACGTCATCTGACTGCCCTTTATGCTCACTTAATAAAACCTCAAGTCCAACCTTGCTGTAAGATAATGCGCACATACAGAAATCATGTGCAAAGTTGAGAATACTGCAGTGAGGCATGCTATTCTGATATCTTAGATTCTCTATGCAATGAAAGCATCGAAATGGCAAGTGTGGATCTTAGAAGAAGTAATGATGCTACTGCTCGAAGCTTCGATGAAGTAAGAGCACGCTACCAATTGGAGGACTGAAGAAAATGATAGCTCCAGTCTCAAGTCTATCCAAAGAAATGAGCAGTTGTGACGAATTAATACTTTGTCAATTATGATCGAATTACCGTCGCGACAATCAGCAAACCGTATTGTGTTAGATAGAATCTAAGAACTCGTCACTCCGCAGACAGATGCAAAGTGCTTGAGCTCATCTTCAATGTTGTACGCAACACCATTGGAGCTTACGGTGCAGTCTGGTAGATCCAGCGCGGTGGCGTCCTTCAACACTTTTGTGCACGCAGTGTCGGCGCAGATACGCTCAAGCTCGTCGGCCGTGGGCAGCGTCATGAGCGGGAAGAGCGTGAAGCCCGATTTTGATGCGCAAGCGTTTGCATCATTTAACAGCGGAAGGAAAGTCGCCACGAGGGTGAAAGTAGAGCACTCAGTCGCAGTCACTTGGACAGGGGCGATAATAGCAGAAAAAGCCATGGCAGAAGCGATGGCAAACGTTCCAGTCTTCATGTTTTGTAAGATGGTCGGTGGCTTGTGGAATGTATGGCAGGTTTGAGAATGAGGTTGACATGCGCGACCGACAAAGGTGACACCGGCAGCCTTTGTTAATCTTACTAACGTGTTCTGACCCGGTACTCAAATAGATTCAATGCAACGGCTATGATTATGCTATGACGTATAAAGACTAGATGGACTGCTTTGCGCGACTTTATAGTGATGGAGATAGTCCATCAAGTGCGCGCTACGAATGCCAAGACTTTGTCAAGGATTCACTCAATGTGAAGCAGAAAATCATTGAAAACATGGTTGAAATGGCGCGATGTGATATGGGCAATGATGAAACATTATCGACTAAGTGATCGGCACGTTCACTTAAATCGTTTAAGCTACAAATCCGATAAACACCTGAATTCCGTTACAGCATTTGTCCGTTTGTAAATGGGAAGTGGTGGGACCAAGATCTGGCTGCAATGGATGATAGCTAAACCTGGAGTTTTATAGTGGACGTCACAATTGCGAAAATGGGAATGTCTACTTGCAGAGTGATGATTATTAGAGAGGAAAACTTGTTGATTCCTACCGCTTATTCATTGTATAGCGGCTATTTGTTCGACAGCACCTTCCAAAATTTTGGTGACGTTATTGGACAATGCCAAATGATGTCTCATTATTGCGAAGTCCGGGCGTTCTCGCTGCTTTTTGTGAGCACAACGTACATGAGAGAGCATATCAAGACCAACGGATCTACATTAAGTGGCTTTTACTTGCGTATCAAAGAGCGAGGCGAGGACTACAATTGGGCGGTCTCCATGGACGAGTTCAAGACGAGCAAGCTCTGCTTGCAGTGCCATCAGACGCTTTTGTCTGTTCAATATCGTGTGACACAATGCTGTCGAAGAAGAGAAAGCACGAGGGAGTGGCGCTGGATCCTCAAATGCAGTTTGTCGAGAAATAATGGTACGGAGTACTCCGCTGCGACCACATCGAGTGCCCTGCTGCAACTACGTCAAATGCACCGCAAGGTCTTGATACCGCGACGTGAACGTGACCATCAACATACCGGAGCTGCTCAAGAAGGAGGTACACGGCTAGGACGGACGCATGGAGACTTTCAAAGGACATGACTTCGTCATTAATCGTAGATACGAGAAAGTAGTCACCAAAGGTCCTAAGCATCACAACATGCTCGACCCTTACGAGGCGAAAGGATAGAAACCTGATCGCACCGCACCATGAAATGCTGCACTGCAAGTGCACGAGGCGCACAATCGCAACATGATCCAGCTAGAGACGAGCATCCCCAATCCTGCAACTGATACCGGCCAAATCTTGCTTGCGTCCACTGGGTATTCATTCAGACAACTGTGCAGTGCAACATGGACAGCAGCGAGAGCCACAAACCGATCCATTAATAAAATAGAAATCATAGGCGAGCTAGCAGAAGGAGACAAGCACACGTCTCGTGGCCTGCCAACTGCACTGCACGCGAGCCCATGCTTTGCCGCTTAATCCATGTCGACGGATATGTAATCAGCACTTGCAGTCGCACCTTCGTCAGCCTTTGGCGCATTTCTGGCGCTCTCCTCGGAGGCTTGCTCAGGTGCTCCGCCTTCTTCTGGATCGTGGAAGCTGACACAAGAAATCGCACAGCAAATAAAGCAAAACACGAGTCCAACCTGCAGCAAAGAATCATCATAGTTAGCAATAGGGAATTCGTCTGCTAAACAGATGCTAGACCATGACGAACCACAAGAAGCCATGGCAGCAGCACGTAGAAACTCGAAAACGAGCCGTCCTGAAGCCTCGCCGGTAAGATAAAAAAGGGCGACATAAGCGCGCAAATGACGAGAATCGTACACAACGCATCCAAGAGCGGGAATTTGGAGATAGCCTCTTCGTCCTCCTCGGTCTTGGTCTCTGACTCGCGCGCAAAGGCGTCGTGCGACTGCTGCTCTTTCGGCGATGCTGGCTTGGTGTCTTTTGCCTTTGTCTTGGCACGGAGGTATTTTTTGATGGGGAACGACACAAAGTAGACGACATAGAGCCACACAGGAATGAAGACAAGCCACCAACTGGTGCCGCCCAACTTGCCGTCCACCTTGAGCCCCAGCAGCACAGCCTGAGCGATGCGAGTGAGGTTCAAAACCAGTTTCTTGGCCACAGCTATAACCAGACCATTCCGCCGCTTTTTAATGTCCTCAGTTTGTGTTACACCTGCTCCTTCACTGTTCTTGGTGAGCATGTTATAGCCCAGCACACCTCCAGCTAGTCCTTCCAATAAATTGAGGCCTTCGTAGACGAAGTATGGAATCAGCACCGCAATCAGAGTCCACCGAATGTCTCCATTGAGTTTCAAGACCAGGAACACTTGCAGCAACAGCAGCAACAGCGCCTTAAGGAACGCGTAAAGTTTGTAGAGCTTTGGTGTTTCGTGTACTTTGTCTTCCTGATCCATTCCGACGCTTGAAGATGCATACACGCAGCCCAAGCAGCAGTAGTAAAGACTGTCCAAGATCCATAGCGGAATGCAGACCACTGCCCAGTTCCAAAAGATCGTTGAGTCCGCTCGTAGACACCAGAAGACTACAAAGAAATCCATCAGTGTATACGTTAAATAACTGGCGACAACAGACCAAGACTACAAGTTGAACAGCATTTTGCCTCGTACTTGGAATGAGTAGAAAGAAGGCGAAGAGCAGCGACACCAAAAGAATAAGAGCACATTTCCCTCTGGCGCCAAACGCGCCCATGGAGCGAAACAGTAGCGTGGACATTTCTTCGGGACTCATGTTGCCATAATCTTCCATGAGTTTAATCCCATCTTCTCCCACTCTGGTCAAACGTTCACAACAGATGAATAAAGTCGAATGCAGCAATTACAAAATGGCACACATTGCACGTACTGGTCGTATATCTCGCGCTTCTGCGGGTCACATAAGACGTCGTACGCCTGCTTCATACGCGTGAATTCTTCTTGACTCTCAGGAGTATTGCCACGTTTATCCGGATGCAGCTGCAATGCCTTTCGACGATACGCCTTTTTGATCTGCTCTGGTGTGGCATCTGCCTCAATGCCCATCAAGTCGTAGTAGACCATACTGTACACCTTCTTCTTGCTGCCTCCGAGAGTCATGATTAGAATCTGATCGAGGGGTGGTCCTATTGGTTGTGCTCGACGAGTTTATTCAGTTGCCGTGTTTAAAATAGCTACACAAAAATAGCTTCATGGACAATTTATGCCATTTCTAACGCGACATAGTAACATCAAATGACTGCGTCAATGGACTGGCTAGTAGTAAACAAGGGCATGCTCTCAAGGTTGCTCTATCCGAATCCAGTGTGTCTACTGTCCGTACGTCGTAGCGATGGCGAACCTTGCAGTCTCATGACTGTCACGTGGCTTACGGCCATCAACAACCATGGAGGATTTCTATGCTCGATCAAAGCGACACGACACACAGCCAAATTCATCAACCAGGAGGGTGCCATCTTCGTACTGAACGTTCCTGTTCGAGGGATGGAAGAGCTGGTTTTAGCTATTGGAAGCTGCACTGGAGCTGAACAAAACAAAATCGAGCAATTTGGTGTTGCGGTCTGTGCTCCAGGAGGTGGAGAGCTCCAGGAATTCTTCGGTGAAGATGAAGTTCAGATGAAGAAGCAAAAGCTGTCCACAAAAGAATTGGCACGACTGGAAATTGCCCGTGCAGTTCGTCAAAGTATTGCATTACGTGACTGCGTTGCACACATATTGTGTCGCGTGGAAAGTGTGATCGAAGATGATGGTCATCTGCTACTTCGGTGTTCGCAACTTGCTGGATGGACTCGACGGGCGTATTGGGATGGGCGCAACTTTATTCCGCAAGATGGTGCAGAGGTAGAGCCGTATTTAACGTTCCTTGGAAGCAAAGTGTTTGGCTACGTGGTGCCTGCAGACGCCGTGTCGCCACGAACAGGATCAGAAGATGCGTGAACTGAACGCATCGCTCATCGTCGAACAATCAGTCAGTCAGTCAGTCAGTCCATCGGTACATGTGTATTTACTAGACATCATCACCATGTCATTCGTTTCAATTGTCCTAAACAAGTCGTGTAATGGTATTTCCAAATGACCGTGTGGCGCCTGTCCAGCACCCACAACTTGATACTGGCGACGCTTAGCAAGCTCGAGAAACTGCGCACCGTTTGGAAGCTGCTATGGCATCGATGCAAAAGGCTCTGAGAGCACGTTTCGACTGGCATTGATCATCTGTACGGCATCTGCGTCCATTGCACAAGCAAGGAAAGACGCTTTTCATGGACAGCAGCAACACCTTCCGCGCGTCGCTTAGGCCATTGGCACTCGAATGTGGATCGGAGTTTGTTGGGACGTTTGTGCTCGTTTTCTTAGGCACTGCAAGCATCGCTGCTCCGGCATTTACGTTTGGCTCCGTAAATTTCAACATCGAACATGTTGCTTTCGGTTGGGGTTTTGCCGCCATGCTCGCAACTTTCATTGCATCCCCTGGATCCGGAGCGCATTTGAACCCCGCGGTCACGCTAGCGATTGCCATCTCACGTCACAGTTCCGATAATTTCCCAATGCGCAAAGCTCCCGCGTATATGCTGTTTCAACTCCTAGGTGCTACTTTTGCTGGACTTGCAGTTTACTTGATGTTTGGACCAGCGATCAGGCGCTTTGAGAATCGCTTGAGTCTCACACGAGGCGCTCCAAACTCGTCGCTCTCGGCTGTCGCTTTCGGAGCTTCGTTCCCGCATCCTCAGCTTGCATACGTTGCTGGAGAAGAACACTCGACCATCTGGAAACAAGACGATGTCTCTGTCCTAGGTGCTCTTCTCCTCGAAGCTCTGGCTACACTTCTATTCGTAGTTATCCAGCGTCTTGTCCGCCAGCCATTGCAGCCTACTGGTGTCGCTGCCTTCACCAGTTCAGTCACCAGAGCGCAAGAAAACAGCGACGGACTCCCTTCGCGAATGCCAGCAACCCCATTGGCTCCAATTTATGTCGGCGCCGCCATGGCATCACTTACAATGGTGATGACGCCGTTCACCCAAGCGTGTCTGAATCCAGCCCGAGACTTTGGGCCTCGCGTGGTAGCTGCTATTGCAGGATGGGGATCCGTGGCCTTACCTGGAGAACGAGTCCACTCCTGCTGGGTCTACTTGATTGGCCCCATTCTTGGTGGCGTAATAGGCACTATACTCTTCGATTTGGTGATCTACCCAATGTTGCAGACACGAGACGAAGCAGCTGCTGCTTGGATGCATCATCAACAGATCGAGGGTGATGCGATTCTAGAACAGCTCGAGAAAAGTCAAACGCTCTTGACTGTGACTACCGCCGGAAGGTTTGAGGCCCTGGGGACTAGGGGCTTGCACCACAGCGATTTCCGTGACAGCCCCACGCACAACTTTCGCTTGTCGTCTCCCAATCGCCTGCTCACGTTTGTAGCGTGATCCAAAACTGACGTGATGTAGGTTTTGAATTAACATGATACAGTACATGAACGATGCACTGTCGTGTTGTGTTCAGTACTGCG
>NQFO01003797.1:0-27607 GCA_003991265.1 Pseudoperonospora humuli | reverse complement strand
AGTCTGTACCCTGACATGCGCAATAGTCTGCGACGCGCGTTGTCACTGCTCATGGAAAATACCAGCTATGTGCAACTGGAGACTGTGTGTGTGCCCGCGTCGAGCAAGCGAAGCAGGACGTGAACGAGCTCCTTTCAGTAAAGGACATACAAACAGCAGTTTCAGCATAAACAGCAAGGCAAAGTCTATCACAACTAGTTTCATCAAAGAAGAGACGAGTAAAGTCCAAACATTGGAATGGGAGTCATGCTCTCAAGCTCGACCAATAAAATGAGCTCATTTGGGTTTTCGTTTCGAAATAAAAACTGGCTTGTAGCTGAACGAGAGGAGAATCTGAGACGGAACTCGATGGTGCCGGTCGTTTCCTGCGAGTTTCGTCAATTTGATTAGCGTATGTTCGTAAAATCCACCATCTGACACCACGTTTTGCTAACTGGCCTCTACGCCCTCAAACTAATTGAGGTTTCTGTGAACATGGCAGTGTGCTTATCTATTGTAGCAAGGCATACCTCTAGCATGTACCAGTGTATGTCTTCACTCAGCGTGCCACCACAGCAGAGAGCAGCGTCAGATGCTCACGACCGCTCTCGGATACTTCGAATGCGTGCAGCATGTCGCTCGTTCGTGTTCACCGTGCACAATCAACTTTCACCGTGGCCATTCTTGTTCTTGTTCATGTTCCTCACGTTACCGTTACCAAAAGGCACTGTCGAACCGATGAAATGGAAAGCCGCTTCTTACGATGATACGAAGAGAAGAAGACTTTTCCTCGTATGATGGATGTAAAGTAGCTTAAAAATTACTTCAAGTCATATTTATACATCATTGAACATACGAGATACAACAGTTGATTGGGAAACATGTGGAGCTTCAAACGATCTACTGCTGTAGAGTCCACATTTTCACATTTCAGTTCTCAATTTCCCTCGCTACGAACAAGCATAACTTTGACCATGAATATCTGGTCAATACTCTTGGTGTCCGCCGCTGCTGTCGGGCTCAGTGAAGCCTCTACAAAACTCCGGTTTGATGAAGTGGAAGCATTCCCACAACCCGATCCAGTCACAGATATTGAAAAATCTGGGGTCAGGTTTAAACCAAGTCTCCTCGTCACTGCAGGTTGCCAACCATACCCAGCCGTCGATGCAAGTGGACAAACGAGTGCTGGAAATGAAAAACAAGATCCATCTTATCAAGGATGTTCGTCTTCAACGCACAGATCTCAAGTATACGGTCGAGTCATGTGGCACAGAGACCAATGGGCTTTCATGTACGCATGGTATTTCCCAATGGACAAGCCGGACAGTGGAAGTGAAGAGACGCCTTTTTTTTCGCACGATTGGACAAGCGTCGTTGTTTGGATCACCAATCCAGAGGTCGAACCGAAGATCATAGGTGTGGCAACTTCGTGGCCTGCCAGCGGCTACAAGACATACAAACCTGTGCCTGCTGGATCTCTAGACGGCGATGCTACGAAGATCGAGTACAAGACAGACCCTGGTAACAACGGTTATCACGCTGTGGACGTGACGACCAAGGACGGAGGCCAGTTTCAACAGCTTATCATGTGGGACCAGATGACTGAAGCGGCTCAAAACGCTCTCAACACCGCTGATTTCGGACCAAATGCCACCGTTCCGTTCAATGACGTACATTTCAAAGCGAATCTCGATCTGGCGTGGCTGAACTAGTGACGGGAATGCTGGTGGAAACCTTCGCGCATTCACGATAAGGTAAGTACGTGAACATTTGCAATGCTCGCAACTCGGTATGATTTTGACTCTAGTAGTAGCTTTTGGCAATAGCATATGACGAAAGGTCTGCAGTGCGACTGATTCATTTTAGGCGCCCTGCATTCCTGTGATAGAATTCTACTGAATATGTGTGTCCAATAATAAAAGAGTTGCAGTCGATGCTTTGTGTGTAAAATGGTTTGTGTTCGTATGATCACACGGTTGTCTTTTCCCGGCATGAAAATCATACATGAAAACTTGCTAGATGCAGTTCCAAATCTCTCGTGTCCCTTGTGCTGCGTCTGCGTCTGATTGATAGAGATAAATTATAAACATTGGAGCGCGGGGACAGTCGTATGCAAAGAATGTAAAACATCGTTTTCGTCGTTGATCTTGCAAGTTCCTGGTAACGTAAACAGATTGTATAAACATTTTTGTCGTAGACAGAGCTTTCTGCTGTTGATGTCGTCGTGTAGGTTTTGCAAATGTACTATTATATGCGCTGTCTTCTGAAACGGCGTGCCAATCTGGGCGACTTTGCGTACACGTCCGTCCATTATTGAGGCTTTATCGAGACAAGCGCTGGAAACTGCATGCTTGACTCGAATGTTTGCGTGCATCCAAAGAGATCGAGCCTGACCCGTTTGCTGTTGTCTTCGCGAATTGATATTTACGTCGCTCTCAGTGCACATTTCGTCTGTCCTTGCCATTGTTCTATTACCGTAGTATGTGAAGTTCATGAAGTGTTTGTAGTGAAGATATACTTGAATTCGTATGGAACATTCATGCAAAAGCGTAAAGCGTGACTTGATGAACAGGCTCAGATATCGAACAAGACCAAAAGGGAACAAACGCAGTTTCAGCGTGCCTTAATCAGATACCAAATGGGTCGTCTAGTAAGATGTCCATCCCCCAGTCTGTCGGCACAGATGGCTTGGTAAATGACGATTGAGTCACACCTTGTATTGCGCTCTTGGTGCTGCAGCTGACTACAGGCTTATACATTATCAAAGTGGTGAAATTGGTAAACACATTACACTTAGAATGTAAAGCTTTTAAGCATTTAGGGTTCAGGCGCGGATGACATCGTTATTGCGTGCACAAAATGTGGCGGTACCTGCTTTCAAAACGACAGCTGTGGAGATGACAGAATCTGCTACAATTGGTGGATTGTACCTCCGTGTGAGATCTGCACCAGGTCAGCTCTTTTCAACAAGTTGCCGATTGGTCAGCATTCCATCGTGAGCGTGCATGTTGAATACGTATGTTGACAGTAGCACTGTAGTGCATAAGCTTCTCTCGATGCGATCTCTATATGAAGTATGTAGCTGGTCTGAATCGTTTCGTGCACGGCGATGATGAGCTTATTAGTAAAGCGTGGCGTATTAATCACTCTGCTAAGAAAATGCGACAGCGGGAGTTTATAAATGGGTAAATTGCTGCACGCTCTAGTTTTGAATTTAGGATAAGCTTTCCAGACGCTTATGAATGGGGGAGGCACAGTACAAAAGCACACTGCAATACTTGGCCTTGTTTTATCGTCATTGAATGTGGAGACCGCGCTCGAATTTCTGTCGAATGGTAAATGCCGGTAAGAGAATTACCGATGGAAAAGTCACTAGCAGCGATTCCAATGGCCTGATTTTTTCAATACAAACATATCCAATTCTAATTTTTTTAACTTTCTGCTTGCAGAGCTCATAGATTATCCAGTGACTGATCGGTGGGATCTATTTGCTCGAAGTATAAAAATAAGCCGCTCGATGCGAGGCGAAGTCGTATTGAAGGACTTCGAGCCACAAGTACAACCGACCATTAGTGGGTTCAGGAAGCAAATAGCGCCAGCCCAGTTGGTTCAAACTTTGTCGAGTAATGCAACGCAGCGATAACATTGCCAGATATGTCACCATATCTCGATAGCTGTTGTAGCCGAAAAATAGGACAATATTGGACCATTTAACGTGAAGCTTAGTTGCGCATTTCTACCCATAATAGCTTGGTCTGCTGATGTGTGTTACATCATAATAGAATGCGCTTTCTGATTCGTTAGAATAGACTTTCTACCAATCCACAGGCGGTTTTAGTAGCATTCAGTTCTATTAGCAGCAGCGCCCATTCAGTAAAGAAAACGCCCTCCAGCCAAGCAGTCTGCAGTTTAGCACCTCACCCAGCTTCCCGCCTCCATCCACACCCGCGTCCCCAGCAGCTCGTCACTAACTTTGTGCCTAGCGTCTTCTCAGCCCTCTGCCGCCTCTTTTGTCGGTTAACTACGACTTCTGGCGTCCAAATTGAGCAACTCTGAATTTTCTGACGCTACGTCGAGTTTACTGTTTGTGGGACTGGAGAATAGCCCCGCACCGAGCTGTCTTCCTGGAGTAAATTACCCCTCATTGACGTGAATACGTTTTCCGACGGTAATACCTTCGACGAGCGAGCGAATTGGCAGCGCAGTCGACGGATGGGATAAGTTTGCTGGACTAAGACCAACCGACACGCGACGACAGTGCCTTCTTACCTACTAGAGAGAGCGTGAGATAGCAGTGTCTTCCTGCGAGTCTGTGGACATAATCCCCTGCCTACTTCTGATCTTAATACTATAGACGACGATGATCGCGCCGACGAACAAGCCAACAGTGGTCAAGTGGGAGCACTTATCCTTTGTGATTATGGACGCTCCCAACGACAGCAACTTGCACATTTATCTCAAGGAGCTTAAAAAGCATAACGTTACGGATCTTGTGCGTGCCTGTGAAGTCACGTACAGTAGAGATTCCGTTGAAGCCGCTGGTATTCACGTGCATGAGCTCGAGTTTCCGGACGGTGAGTCGCCTGATCCTGAAATTCTAGATCAGTGGCTTGATTTGGTGGAAGAGTGCTTCAAGGAAAACACCATTAATTCCAAGAACAATAAGTCTATCGCAGTTCACTGCGTTGCAGGACTTGGCCGGTGAGTGGATTGGATAAGATGAGCGTGCTGACTATGATAAGCCTCACTGATGTATTTTTTATTGCCGTTTTTTGTTAATGTAGAGCTCCCGTGCTGGTAGCTATTGCACTGATCGAGTACGGTCTGGACCCCATTAATGCCGTAGAACACATTCGCAAGTTCCGGCGTGGAGCAATTAACCTGCGCCAGCTCAAGTATCTGGAAAAGTACCAACCTCGGCGTGGTAACAAGGCAAAGTGTACTGTCATGTAAAGAGACAGTGGGGTAAGATAGTCGAGCAGGCTTCTTGAAGGTGGCGGCTTTTACACGCGTCGTTCGATTGTTTGCTGTCTGTTGGCTTTCCTCCAACATATTTTTGCTGCTTTGCATTTTCGCTCTTTGGTATGGTGAGAAGTAACAACAATTTATTTCAAAACTTGGCCATATTCACAAATATTGCATTGCTTTCATTGAGTGTGACATTTTTGCGCTCTTGCTGCAATATTTGCAGAACGACATCTTGCATTGAAGTTAGTCTCTTCAATGTCTGTCTCATCCCAGGATCGTTTTTAGAGGAAAGGTAGATATGGCTGTGGTTGCCTTTAAATGGACAAGAAGTATAGAAGCATATCGATCAGAATTACTGTGCGCAGTCTCTATTGATCATTTTAGTCGTACACGGTCCTGTTTGCTGGCCAGCGTGGTAGGAGGACAAATATCGTCCTCACTCAAATGCAAGCGTTGCTTAATCGCCAGACTGTGTCTTGATGAGTGTGGTACTGTTGCTGTTAATAGTTGTGCTTCCTGTTGTGTGGTTAGTAGTTCGTGGTTGAAAGTCTGCGAGTTCGCTGAACCATTTCACTACTGGGAAATGGCCATTATAGATTGCAAAGTTAATGGCCACGGTTGTGCAGCCTTCCGTGCGATTCGCCCATAGCCACTGGACCGTAGCTAAATGACCCCCGGCTGCAGCGGTATCCATTGCACTTGTAGTGCAGCCTTCCATGCGATTTTTGTGCAGCCATTGGACGACATGTAGATGTCCACCTGCTGCTGCGCTGTCCATTGCATGCATGGAGCAACCTTCGCTCCTATTCTCATGAAGCCATTTGATCACATTCAAATGTCCCCGTAAAGCTGCTGCATCCATGACGCGTGTCGATGTTTTCACCTCTGGGCGGTAAGCCGTAAGCCACTTCACGATACTCAGGTATCCCTCTGTCGCAGCAATTCGTAGGGACCAATCCATGCCATGATCAGTGATTGCTGCATTTCGTCGGCCTAATCGCTTCAGAAGCGAGAGGTACCCGCTGCATGCTGCTCTCTGCACAGTCCATCGGGTGGAGCAGTCCAAGAAGGATTCGATAAGTTCCGGCACTAACCCACTAGTAATGGGGCCAGCTTTGTTCCTCACAACCACCTCGACACTCATCATGCGTTCCATCACACAAGGGCTCTTGAGATTGCCTGATTGCCTAATTCAAAATGAGGGAAAACATTTGCCGACTCAGGCGCAAGCATGCGAAGCTGTCGAGAAGAAACGATGGGTTGCTGGTTAGAATAGCAAAGGCATCGTCTCACGTCAATCAGTTCAGCTTTAAACCACCAAATAAATCAAAGAAACTTGAATTCCATGCACCTTATGTGACTAAATACTAAAAAATGCCGTGCTGAGCCGCTCCTCTTCAACTTCCAACACCTTACAAGTCTGACTGTCTGGTTTTTACTTCAAGCTGTGACCTGTGTCAACAAACTGTTCGATCCAATCGTTGATCTCTATATGACGTGATTCGTTCACGATCTTACGAGTCAGTTCCGGCACAAGAAACCTGTACTCAACCGACGCGGGCGGTGACGCGGTGCTTCCAAAAGCGTAGCGCTTAGTCGTCTCTCTCTTTGAGACCAGCGCACTGTCGATCGTCCACCTATTGTCTGCTCAGCCTGTTGTACCTCTACGTTCTGCTCGTTTAACCACCGAAGGATGTCCATGTGACCGTTGAGAAGCGCAAAGTGTGATGCAACACTGGTACACCCTTCTTTACGGTTAGCTGTGAGCCATTGCACAGTTTTGAGGTATCCTCCGGCAGCTGCACTATCCATAGCAGCAGTGGTGCAGCCTTCCAAACGGTTTTCATGCAACCACTGAACCATTTCCAATCGGCCGTAAGCGGCGGCACTGTCCATGGCAGCAGTCGTACAGCCCTCGTCGCGGTAGTAGTGCAGCCACTTGACAATGTTCAGATGGCCTCGCAGAGCTGCCGAGTCCATCACTCGTGTCGAGCATTCCATGTCAGGCTTGTACGCAGTCAGCCACTTGACGACACGTAAATCGCCGCGGTCTGCAGCAGTGCGTAGTGCCCAATCTAACTCCCGTGGTGATATGGGCAGCCCCTTGTTGCCTAGTCGGTCGAGTAGCGTCATATATCCGGCGCAGGAAGCGCGCTCGATCGACCATTTGTGCGAGTAGTCCAAGTACTCGCTCATCATTTCAGCCACATGTGGACACCCAGCGAGCGCGTTTTGTTGGCGCATCACGACTTCCACAGCAGCAAATACGACCGCGTGTTGATTCATAATGAATGGGACAGGGTAATTTAATCGGGCGAGCGAGACGATGTGGCAAGACGTCGGTGAGCTGTTGATCACCTGGTTTAAGTCAAAATGGCTTAGGTAAACAGTTTAAGGCTAAGCTTCTTTCTATGAGAGGCTGACGTACCATCGGTCTCCAAGTTCTAGTGGAAATTCACATAATGTGGCCGATTGTGGCGGTTAGTCCGGCTATCAAGAGTCAGCGAGGTAACCTCAAGATGACGAGCCAACGGTGGCAATTGGACGACTTGCCTTTGAGGAGCTCCAATATGCTGCCAATTGTATGTGTGATGGACTCTTCTGCGAAACGTCTTCTGCGAAATGTCAGCAGCTCACCATACCGTGGTAAAATGTTATATCAGCAACGGCTGTCAGGCGGCTTTCTATAATATCAGCAACTGCCTTCAGCTGAAACACGTACATGTGCAGCAAGTAGATAGCAAGAGCAAGAACACACACGATGTCCATATATATTGTCTCAGAGCCGTTTTTCTTCCATTCGCGACGCTTCGAGAACACGACACTCAAGTTGAAGCAGTCATAGTATAGTGTGGTCCACATTGGGTTTACGTGCGATAATTCTGTTTGCAAGTTTATCATCGGTCCTCAAATTTGTATACAAATTGGCATGGTAGCAGCCTTATCTGGAGCTGCCACAGCTGAAGACGTGGCTAAAGAAAATGAAGACATGGAATGAAGCTTCTGCATCGCTGAATCAGCCCAAGCGAGAGGACACGATGCCCTTTGCCGAAGTGGTCAGGGCCAAGCTTGGGGACATGTGGGAGATGGTTCACAATTACGAGGTGTTGAAGCAGTGGAAGAGACAAGGATATAAGCCGGAAGAGATCTTGGACTTCCAGTCCAGGAACTTGATCGCTTGAATAATGTCCTCTTTGACGATTTCTCCCCTCTCTTCAGTGGCCTCCGCATTGGTTGTGCTACCACTGTATCTTGTCACGGGGGTCAGCAAGTGATGCTGTCTCGACATCAGCAAGTATCGGCTCATTTGCGTCGTTGGAGCTGGTAATTTGTGCAGACACTTCATGGCTCACCAAAGCACTGGTTGTGATCATTGTTAGCAAAACGATGAGCTTCATGATCAGTATCGTAACTTGCAAGGCAAGATCGCAGGGATGGGTCGATGTGTGTGTCGAGAACAGCAAGAAGCGCAATGGAAGATGAACCAACTAGCTAGATCAGCAGACACCATACATTACGTAAAACTGAAAAGATTAGATAAGGAAAAGAACCGGTCGTGTCGCTGTAAAACATATGCAATTTCTGGCATCTAATCCGACAACCTTCCTCTGCATAAACGTTTCAGACGATATGGCCCGCTTTACTGGATCGACAGATCGATTGAAGCATCTACGAAAGCATGGCTAACCAAAGCATTTTATTTATCACTAGATGCTGAATGTGCTAGCTGAAGCTTCATGGTGGAAGCGCTGTCGTTGGTAAAAGGTGGCATCTTAGTCCGTACCAACGCACAAGGCGAGGAGGTGGGATCTGAGAGCACTATGGTGCCAACTTTGGCATCAATTACAATCTCGTCTCACATCAAAAACTCATTATCTCTGCGCAGTCGCTTGAGATCCCGGACCTGTATGTACAAACGCGCAGCGACTGAACTTCCAAATGTATGGCAAACACAATAATGGATAAATGCACCGCCTTGCCGTGCTGCAGACTGTTGTCGACGCCAAGCGCTACACACGACCAATCTGGTAGTGAACAAAGCGCCGGCTTCGAGCGGACGCCCAAGCTCAAATCACATCTGCATTATCCACTTATGTGAAGTCATCATTTGCATGGTCTTTTAAGAAAAATATGAGCACATTAACAGAGATTTGTAAGCTTTCGTTTAGTCCACGACAAAGGCAGTAGTGACTTTAGAATCATAAACGCGATTCAGTTTCTGATGAAGAAAAGACCAGTAGATCGTAGACAAAAGATGGTAAGCCTAGAGATGGTCAGCCCCCCAAGCACCATAATCACATGTAGTAACACGACGCTGCTAGTTTTATATACTTTCTAAAATGTAGTCTTACTATTCTATCAATTTCTGTCTAAAACACAATAAAACTTCCATGGTCAAAAAAGAAATACTCGACCACTCCAATTTTGACGTTGGCCGTTCCTCTTTATTTGAGCTCATTATATTTGGTTGCAGCAAGACTTGCGACCAAATTCTGGAGCGCTTGCAATTGGGTCTTTAGCATGGCAATTTCAAGTGACTGCCGATCAATTTGCTTCTTCATCAAGCAAACGTCGCTCGTTGCATTCGTTTCGGAAGGCCCAATCACCGCCTTGTCATTGACGGTGCTCTTCGAGTTGCGACGCGACTGCCTTTGAATTGCGCAATCTCGCCACAGACGCTTCCACCGTATGCCACAAAGATCGAAAAGTTAGTGGTTGTTCGTGTACAAGTTAAGTTCTTTTTGAGTACCTGAAATTGCGCAATTTTCTTTTCGACATCGATGGATTCGTTGAAGACTTGGTTACTCCAAAGGTGGCTAATAGCATCATCTTGCACGGCACAGACCTGCTGGAGCTGCTTCACGTCTTGCGAACAACGAATTACGCCGTGAACAAGTCTGTGCAACTTAAGATTGGGCTGCTGGTAACTCGCAGCTTTGGTGTACGAAGAAGTATGTTGAAGTGCAACTTGACGAGCTCTTTTCCACCAACATTGGATCTTGCATGCTGCGATATGATTCTTTTTGAACCTCAACATCCGACGCCTGACTATCACTCCACGCGCGTGACGTTGGACAATTTGAGCGCAGATACTTATCACATCATCTTGTGCAAAATTTCGGGAATGGCTCGGTTGCAATTGACTCGAAGAGCAGTGGCGAAAACCATATTCTTCTTGACGGCGCATTCTGGAACGCAGTATTTGTAGTTGAAATCGAGTCTTTCTTTGTGAACGTCGAAACCAGCGCTGAATTTTCCTTGCAGATGCCTCGCGAACCATTTTCTCTCGCTTGATCCAAATCTTGGGTGACAAAGACACGATTGCTGCGTCAATTAGCGACATAAATCGATAGACAGGCTAGAATAGGTACCTTCATATACTTGCGCATCGTAGCTACTTGCTCAGTGAGTGCTTTCACCTTCTTCACGAGGGCCACGTTATCACTATTTGGCACTTGCTGACCGTGTGCCGAATCATTCGGTCCTGAAAACATTGTGGTATCCAGCGGCTTCGTCGCACTTACTCTAGTGTCATCGAAAGCTGCCGCGGCTTGCATGGATGAAACAGGGACATCTAGGTCCGCAGCTGTGAGAGCAGGTGTTCGAATGTCGTCTTGGTGTGGTCTATTGGCAGCAAATTGGTCGGTATCCTGTCCCCATCGAACTGATTTGTCTTTTGTAGGAACAAGTGGGAATGCGTCATTTGAATCGAGCTGTGCCCTGCGTTCATTCTGAATTTGTCTCCATATCTCGGTTTTGCTGTCATGAGAAAGAGACTTGCCAATTGTCATTTGCTGATCACACGAATCAATGCAAGTAGCATGCCGCTGAGTTGAAAGCACAGAAACTGGCGGAGGGAACGGTTGACTAGAGACTCCTTGTATGGCCATAGATCCGGTCGCGAGAAATTCATACAAAGCATCTTCTCGGTCTTCAAGCACCACTCGTTTGAGGAAGTGCGATGTGCGTGGAGATGGTGCTAAGTCTCTGCTGGAGATAGCAAGATCACCGTCATTGCTAAGAGGCAAATGGGGGAAGAATATCGCAAGAAGGCGCTCCAGCTGACCACCATTGCGTGCAACTTCAAGCACAACCGGATTGCCGTCGAAAGCAAAAGATTTCAGCATTGGTAATTGAAGTCCTAAGCAGGCAATGCCGCAAAGCTGCACACAAGACAATTCCGCAATCAAAGAATGACATTGAGCTCAGGACCTTAAGCTAACGTACCTTATCGATTTGGTTTCTGGCAATCGACAGATGTCGAAGCCTAGACGGGAAGAGCGAGTCCATACGTGAAGATGAGATAGCCGCCAGCATATTGTCGGACAAGTCTAGCGTCTACAACCCAGTTACACATCACAAGGCGCTTACTCAGCTCATATTTTCGACCTGCAATACAGACCACTAGCTTCCACCTCCAGCAAAGTCAGTCCCGCTAACGTTGGCCACTTATCAATTCGGTTATACGATGCATCTAACACTCGTAGATCGGAGAGTAATTGCAACGAATCGATTGCCGTTAGACTGTTCTCTGCGACTTTGAGCACTTGCAAAGTTGGCAGCAACGCTAACAAATCGATGCTGGTGAGGCAGTTTCGAGACAGGTCCAGGCTCTGCAGACGTCTCAGCGCTTGGATGCCACTGACATTCTCCAGCTGGTTGCCCGACAAGTCTAGCTACAGAGTCACAAGGAATATAAAAGCCAGCATGGATTAGGTATCCTCCTGCTTCAACGGACCTGGCTAACATGCTCGAACGCTCCGATCTCGTCAATGCTACGCAGACGGTTAAGCGATAGATCCAGCGCATATTTTGCGCCGTCCCCTCTCTCAATCTGGCATCGAATGTCGACTGGAATCTGCTTGAGCTGCACGATCCGCTGCTCCGACAGGTCGAAGTTGTCCATGGTTGAATTTAGCAAATGAGAGCCAAGATAATACGACCACCGAAATGACCAGGTTTCCCCTCACTCGAATGACTACCGCAATTTAAGAATGGCTCCTGCAGCCGCTGACCATGGGGCTGCGGCCATGGACTTGCGCAGCTTTGGCGAGTTGCAGACACAGCTACGCGCCATGTCATACAGCGAGGTAATGTGCTGAATCTCTGTACTCTAGCTGCTTGTGATGATGCCACTTTATTGAACCGGCTCGTGACGAATTGTGCAGCCCGTTGGGGTGGAAAGCGTCCCTCTTGTATGCCGCCTGCTGAAAGACCTGACGGCGGCGACTGCAGCACACGAAGCGACAGCAAAGAAGCTCGAAAAATCACAGCGCGATGTACTCGAGTTCTCGCAGATTCTGCTGCCTCTGCGCAAGGAGAACGCGCAGCTCACGCGGGAAAACAACAGGGTAGGTAGAGCATTAGGGCAGAAAAAGCGATGAGGCAGACTGATTCGATTGCTTATGTCGCAGCTGCATCTGGAGATCATTCATCAAGAAGAAGCTATCACTGAGAGGGAGAAGGCTTGTGAGCTGCAGCTCGAAGGGCTGCGCGATGACATCAAAAAGCTGCAGTTCCTTAACGGCCAGAAGGCGCAGCAATGCAGCGAAAAAGTAATGAGATTAGACCGTATCATCCCATTTGGTACATGACTACTCACGCTCTGCTTTTGTTTTCGTAGGAGCAGGAAGTGGCCATATTGCAGGAGCAGCTGGAGCGCCTGCTGGCTATGGGAGCAGCTGACATGACGTCCAGCGAGATGAAGGGCTTTAGTGCGTCGAAGTCGATGCGAAGACTCTCCATAGACAGCCAGCAGACAAGGAACATGCAGCAGCAACAGTCCGAAGAGCAGACGCAAGTGGAAAGGGACCTGCAGAAGCAACTGACTGAGCTAAAGACAGAAAATGCCAAGCTGCGGGCTCAGTGTGACCAGTTCAACGACAAGTTAGCGAAGCGGGAGCAAGAGATTAGCAGACTGTCAAAGCTCTCGGTACAGGCTGCCAAGGACCAAAACACGCTGTCGACAAAGGTGCAAGACTTGGAAACGCGGTATCAGACAAAATCAAAGCAGGAAGCTTCTGATTTGCAAGTAGAGCAGTTGAGTACCCAGGTGGATATTCTCAATGACCAGGTGGCCAAGTATGAGAGTCGTCTGAGGGACGCAACTGAACAAATTCGTCGAAATAGCGGTATCGCGGAGAAGCTACAGTACATTTTCCACTTGCAAAGGTGCTTTTGCGCTATTCCTTGAGACTGATCAAGTGTATATGTGTTTTAGGCAAGCTGAGCGAGACCAAGAGCATTTTGCGAGAGAGCTGAGAGTGCTGCAGGCCAAGCATCACACTCTGGAGGAAGAGCACTCACGATGTAAAGACTCACACCACGCGCCAGGCAGCTCCCCAGTTCCGCAAAGCCCCGTACCCGCCGACGACTCACCACAGGTCAACGATCATACAAACGTGGTCTCACTGAAGGAACAGGTGCAAACGCTGACGATGCAGAAAGACCGCCTTGAAGATGCTCTTCGCGCCATGCACTATGATAAATTGTCGTACACAAACGCCCTTGTGAATGCGAATTCGCATAATTGCGTGCTTACAAGCGATTCAGCTCGCGCTGAAGCAAAGCTGAAGGAACTTACAGCAGAAAGAGCGAAGCTGAACCAGTCGCTAGAAGATGCTCGGACGTCTCTCAATACGCAGGCCCGTAAGCTGGATGTGCTGCGCGAATCTCTCAAGCAGTGTGAGAACGATCAAGCACTTGACAGTGAGAAAAACACTTCACTACATCGAGAGTTAAGGTCGATGGACAAACTTCTCTCCCAGCGCGACGACGAATGTCGATCATTGAATCATGCATTATTGATTCAAAAGGGAGAGGTGGAGCGTTTGACAGCCAAGCTTGATAGACTGGAAGCAGCGAGGAGTGATGGTGAAGATGAAGCTCAGGGTGACAGAAAAGCGGTCTTTGCACAAGAAATGAAGTGGCTGGAAGAAGAACGACTCGACCTTCGACGAGAGAAAGAAGAACTGATGCTTCAGGTTATCAATCTCGAAGAGGATCTGCAAAAGGCTAAAGCTTCACTGCAAGAGACTGAGCGTGAGAAGGAGAAGCTATCCGAGAAACTCAACGTCGCGTCAAAATTGCAGAACAATCTTGAATCAATGCTGGAGACGAAAAAGCGCGAGTCGTCTGCGCTTCAAAGTCAGCTTGTGGAGAGCAAAGAAAAGATTCGTGAGCTTACAGACAAGCAGAGCCAAGCGCAGGTCCTGTTGAATTGTGCTGAAGAGACTGAGAACGAAAAGCTGGTCGTCCAGAATGAAGCTTTAGCACTCAAACGACACGTGGAAGAGCTGCGCGACCAAAACGCTAGCCTAAAGAATCGCGTGGAGAATGACGATCTGCACACCAAACGGCTATCAGATCAAATCCAAAAGCTGCACGTAGAAATTGCAGTAGCAAACAAAAAGTGCTCAGCGCTTGAGAAGGAGAAGGCGGAGCTACAGACTAACTACAACAACGCAATGGCGGAGTTGCGCAACGCTCGCCAGACATGGAATCATTACCAAAGCGAATTTGAAAAGTTATCGAATGAGGTCCAGGCTCAACAGCACTCGCTTTCTTCCGGTCAAAGCGCGCTTCAATCTAGTCAAAGCTCCGTGAGTGATTTGAAAAATCAAGTCCGACAGCTGCAAAGCGAGCTGAAGCTGAAACAGAGTAACTCACACCATCTTGAAACACGGCTAGAACAAGAAAAGGTGAGTCACAAAAGCGTCCAGACGCAATTGGTTTTGCTTCAAGATGAGCTGTTGAAAGCGAATGAGACAAATCGCGCTCGTGAGATTGCATTGAAGCAACTACGAGCGGACATCCAGGCCAAGGATCGTGCATTGACTGAGAAAACTGAGGCTGTCGAAAACTTCAAGCTGCTGATCGAGCAAATGGAGTCGTCTCGAGACCAAATGGCCTTTCAAGCGAAGCAGCGGCAGCAACAGATTCAGCGTCAACAGCAAGAGATGGATGATCTAAATGCAAAACTTAGCTCGCTGGAAAGCAAAGTCTCAGCGAGAGATGTTGAGATCACGTCACTGAAGAAGCTGACACGAACACTAGACGGTGAAAAGGATGCTGTGAACGACCAGTTGGATGCCCTGACTGAAAAATATCACGAAAGTGAAAAGCAGAGCAGCGAGCTTCGTAATGCCCTGCAGTCAACGAAAGCTGATGCCACACGGCTCCAGGAGCAGATGGGTAGTTTGGTAAACAAACTGAACGAAGCCGAGGATAAAGTGGGCAAAATGCAAGCTCACTGCTTGACCCTTGAAAACGAACTTGACCGTCTAGAACATTTGAAGGGAGTGCACACTGCCGAGTTGGCAGCACTCGCACAAGACTTGGAAAACATGACGGTAGAGAACCAAGCAATCAGTGAAGAGTGCACCCGCTTGCAACAAATGGAGCATTCTCGTTCTCATTCGACAAAAACCATGAAGCAGACTACACGAGAAATTGAGCGGGAAAGAGATACTCTGCAGATTGAGCTGGAGGATCTGCGCCATACGTACCGGTCTTTGGTCCAGGAGCACGAGGGGATGCAAAAAGCGCGAGCAGAGATATCTGCGCTCCAGGACGAGCTTACTGTCGTGAACGAATCGTTGAGGAAGCAAGTTGCTGCGCTTAACAACCAGCTTGAAATATTGAGGGAGAAGAACGCGACTTTAACGACCGAAGCAGCTACGTATCGCGATCAAGTTACGTTTCTTACAGAAAAGCTTCAGAAAAGCGAGGAAGGTAAAGACGATTTTCAGACGCGAATGCAGCAGCTTGTGCAGGAGCTCGATGCACAAAAACAGGTTTCGACGGAGATCTCTGCTCAACGTTATGGAGCCCAGGCTGAGAATGCTGCGGTGTCACAGCGAATTGTGCATTTGGAGGCAAAACTGAGCAACTGCAAGTACGAAATCAAGTCTTTGCAGGACAAGCTGCACGACGAGCAGTCACAGCGGCGAAGCCTAGAATCGGTTGCATCAACTCTTCGTCAAAAGATTGCGACAAACGAAAACGTGATCTCGAACCTGGAAGAGCAGCGGAATGCAATGGTCCAAGAAATCCAAACTTATCATGCAGGTCGAGTGCAAGTATCCACGGCCGTAATGGACATGTCTGAGCTCAATGAATCGCCAACGTCTATCGATCAGGTGGCCCGCGCGTCGATGGGGGAAGAGTCTAGTGCTCGCAGAGAGCATTTTTCCCCATCTCCACCTGTTTCAGAGTCATCGACTGCAGTCCGAAATACTCCGGAATCTGGTGGAAAGTCATCCAGTACGTCCTCGTTCCTACCTCTTCATGCTCTCAAGGAAGCCCAAATCAAATGCCAAGAGCTAGAGGATCGCTTGGCTCAGCAACACGATACCATCAAGGTACGTTTGGGCAAATCATTTCTGTTTCAAAGTGTCTGTGATGGAAACTGTAGAAATTCGTGTATATGATTACAGCAACTAGAGCGATCGCGCAGCAAATTCAAGCGATTTGCAGCGAAGTATGAGCGCGAAATTGAGCAGGTAACAGTACGCATTGAACGACCGAATCCGAAACATCTTGACTGAGTGATTTTATGCTGCCTGCCAGCGCGACCGAAAAATCCAAGAGCTACAAAGCAGCTCTCGTGCATCATCATCCGTGTCCCCAGACTTGCGATCATTTGGGTCCAAACAGTCTCGTTCTTCTTCTTCTTCATCATCATCATCATCAAGCCGATCAAGACTACAACCAATTACTGCCAATACCTCCGATATACCTGCGCCAGCTCAATAGAAACCAAGACCAGCAGCAGAAGCTCACAAGAGGACGCATGACGAAACGTGCGGTCAAACTTTCCTTGTCTTGATGCAAGACGTCAGCTCGCTGCAATTCCGAGATAATGAACAGGAGCGATGTCGAGCAACTCCCAAAAATGAAGCTTACGAATTCTCTTCAAGTCGATGACATTCCCAGATAAGCGCGTTGTACATGTCAATACCGATGCAGCTTGCATACTCGACAGCAACGTGCAGTCCAGATATCAACAACATCAACTTGCTGCATGTAGACCAAGGTGCTGGTTGTGGAACAGATGGCTTGAATTTATCAAGAGGAAATCTTCAAGAGGAGCTCACTTTTCACAAGACAGACTACTTGTCATGCTGTCATGCACCCATCGTGCAACTCTCTCGTTGTACTCGAATAACGCGAAAGACCCGGTCGATCTTTTCTTGAGCTTTGCAGTCGAGAAGATTCGCTCTCATGTGCACACAATTTGTGCTGACGTTTTGTGAGAAGAATTGTGCACAAATTGGAGACTGGTACCTCGAGCTGTCGTGAGCATATCCTTGGTATTTGAGTGTGTAGTTGCAGTTGCAGATTCCTCCTCTATGATACGACATTCTGCACACTGAATAGAGCAGCACACACACAATTCATTCTAAATACCAAAAGCATGAACAATATGAAAAAAACTTTATTTAGTTAGAGACCCTCAACCGCTACTTTCTGGCTGCGTTAACTTGAATAGAGTAACATGAATATTGAGCAGCTTCGTCTTTTTCCCATCGATCCTGGTACTGATGGAGGTATTTGTTCGTCGTGAAACGAGCAAACAGCGAACCCTTTGCGTTATCGGGACCCAACAATACCAAGACTTCCTCCGGTTTCTTCTTACCTTTCCACCATATCTCCAACTTTTCCACCAACGCTTCCTCATAGATGATGGCGAATTTCGTTGTCATAGAAATCTGAGTGGTCACAACAATTGTAAGTCATCAGTCGGTTCTTGCCGCTAGATTTGATGGAGTGGGATAATCGATCCACGCTTCGTTGTACTCCGAGTAGTAACGATTCTTGTCGTTCCCATGAAGCTCTTCAAGGAGTATCAGCTGATTTAGTCTCGTGGATGTCGGGGGTCCTAGCACGCACTTCATAACCCAATACAACAAAGGTCGTGGCCACTGCTAGCAAGATAGCAACCTTCGTGGTTGGCATCCTTTTCGCTCGTTGCTTGCCTCTTGTCCAGCAAATAGCGCAATGGAGGCATTCGTTCTACACAGAACCTTTCTTGCTCACTCCATACATTGCGCAAGTGAAATAGGGATGCAGTACTTTTTCGCGTCCATCTTGTCGTCAGCAGGGACCTGGTTACCTCGTCTTTCTGGTCTGCGCAGTACCTAGGTTCAAGTACCTTCATTGGACAAGACTTGTTGGACACATGAAGTGTACCGCTGCTACATCCACGCAGCAACTGTTGCCTGTATACTGAATCATCATCAAGACGACAGCTCGGTGCGCAATTGCATCCAGTGCATCCGTCTGCCACCTCATTTCCTTCACAGAGACACCTCTAATCATAATATTCGTCGTCTACGCTGTCTATCTTGTCAGGCTGCTCTAACACTTGGAAATGTGCTGAGTGTGCACCGCTCCCTAGACACGTTTGATTATCATTGTAGACGATCGTTTCGAGTTTGTCGTGCCTCCACCTCCAAACCCTCGCAGGGTCTAAGCAAAGAGATTGCATGAGACGTTCACCATCGGAGGATTCAACGTGCAGCGCTGTAAAGCAATGCACACACAATAGAAAGGGAGAGCATAGAGAAGTCTGCGTTGAAGTTGTGCGAGTCCTTTTTGATCTCGTTCCGAGACATGGCGATCCCCAACAGAGCCAGAGCGTCACGGTCAATAGGAGGATCCCGACGGAGGATTGGTCCATGTTCCATATTTCATGTTCCTACCAGAGCTGCAGTTGCAAAGTGAACGCGTGTCAAGACAACGTATAGGCTGTGTGTGGGCCAGATAAGCAAGTGTGTGATATCTGTTCAGTCAGTTGATGCGGTAACGAATGATACGGATGGGATTTGGTGGCATTGAGGTTGCAGAGTAAAGGAAATATGCTCGAGGGAAGTGCGTCGCGAATGTACATGCATTTTAAAGTGGCACTACAGCTGACAGTACTTGGCTCGAGTGTTCAGCCTTCCTTAAACAGGTAACTGTAAGCGCTCAGCGCTGGAGCACCACCTAAGTGAGCGTATAGCACCTTGGAACCCTCAGGAAATTCTCCATTGCGTACCATAGAGATCATTCCATCCATTGACTTCCCTTCATACACTGGATCAGTCAGCATGCCCTCAGTGCGAGCGCATAATCGAATCGCATCCAGTGTTCCTTGATTCGGTAGTCCGTACTCCGGACCTCCAAAACGCGTGTCCAGTACAACGTCCTCTTTTGTAATCTCACGCCCCAACTCCACCAAATTCGCCGTGTTCTTGGCAATGCGTAGCACCTGCTCACGGGTCTTTTCAGGTGTGACAGATGCGTCTATGCCAATGACTTTGTTTGCCCTTCCATCGGCTGCAAAGCCAACCACCATGCCAGCCATAGTGCTGCCAGTTACGGCACACACGACGATATAGTCGAACTTGAAGCCTAAATCCTTCTCCTGTTGCCGAACCTCCTCTGCAAAGCCAACAAAGCCCAAGCCGCCCTTTGGGTGCTCCGAGCAGCCCGCTGGAATCGGATACGGCTTCCCTCCTGCCTTTTTGACATCTTCCATGGCGGCTTCCCAGCTCGGCCGAATACCGATGTCAAAGCCTGCCGCGTCCCTGCGCACGTCCGCGCCCAGGATACGAGACAACTCGATGTTGCCTACATTATCGTAGACTCGAGCCTCTTCCGGTGGATAGTTGACCCAGTTTTCCTGCACCAAGACACACTTGAAGCCGAGGTGTGCAGCCACTGCAGCCACTTGACGCGTCTGGTTGGACTGGATGCCACCAATGGACACGAGTGTGTCGTAGCCTCCTTCAATGGCCTCTGGGATGATGTACTCGAGTTTACGCGTCTTGTTGCCACCAAAAGCTAATCCAGAATTGCAATCCTCACGCTTGGCGTATAGCTGCACCTTGTTGCCCAAAGTCTTGGACATACGTTCTAAGTGTTGAATGGGCGATGGACCGGCAAAGGTGAGGCAGTGCTTAGCAAACTTGGAAAGCTTCATTTTGTCGAGGGCTAAAGCCGAATCTTTGAGAGGGGGAAGGCAGAATGGGGAATGAAGATTACAGGAGGTTTGAGGCAACTCGAAGGCATCGCGACCTGAACCATTACAAAGACCATTCAAAGCGAAGACTTGGTTGACTTTGGCAAAACAGAAACCAAGACGTCGAATGGCGTCACAAGGTTCAGGATTGAATACTTTCTCGTATCCACAATGTTTCGACGTGCGTCTTGTTTCTACTCGTGCGCCCTTCTTGGAAGGCGTCTCTAATCGCGTATCTCGCTCTTGAGCAGCGCCAATGTCGCAGTAGTGCAACGACGAACTCTAAATTTCGGTGAGGAAACTTTAAAGTCTGTCTGAGCACAAGCCACAGAGAAACAAGACGAGCAGGAGGAATGTGTCCACGAAGGGCAAGGGCTATCGCTGCCTCACGTGTCGACTCAATGCAACTCTCTTCTCCATGATGAGCATCCAGATGGAAGCGTGGTACCTCATTAATCTTCACACGCTTTGATGTCTGATTCAAATAAACAACATTTCTTGATTATGCCGACCAGATCAGACCTTCTTCGATAACTGGTGGTCGAATGGGCAACAAATCCTCAGATGTCTGTATCGTATTGCACAGATGAGCCTCAAGTATATCCAGCACAACAAAGACTTGCCAAAGTTTCGAATCTCACCAGCTCAAAAGAAGAATTGAAAGCAGATGGATGATGGTCAACGCTGGCGTGAAGATCCGCAACCACCTTCAAGTCTACGTACGGATCATTTGATAGCGACAAGGTGTAACAGAAGCACTGCAGATGCGAGACGTTCTTACGCCAGACGGCGCTGAGGAAAGCGGACAGTGAATTCTGTGGCTGAACCTCTTCAACTTCTCGACCGCGCTATGAAATTTTCACGGAAACCGAACGTAAAGCGCCATACCATTTTGTTGAATGTAGTGCTGAACGAATAGAGTGTGTGGGTGCTTTCGCTGTTTCTTGTGACTACAATGCACACGTCAAGATCAATGCAAACAAACGCACTATATGGTGTTTACTCGCGGATCAAGGAGCGAGTAGAGGGCTACCTACCAATCGGGCATATCACTACTGAAGAAGTCGTTTCCTAGAAGAAATGAAGGACACGCCTTGGATATTTCGCAGTTTAGGAGGGAGTCATGTCACTAAGAGCGAGTTCTTGTAGCGGTCTGTGGAAGATTGTTATGAGCCCACTAGTCGCTTCTTTGCAAATCAAGTCACGAGCGACGGATCCAGCGCGTCAGGTCTGCTGCTCTGACCAATAACAGATATCGAAAAGAGTCCTGGTCTTCCTGCCAAACGATGTTTTCATTAGACTAGATTCCAGGATACGTGCCCTGTGCGCTATCGACTTGATATAGATCAGAGCAGACGAATAAGACGACGGAGAATCGACCGCGATAACGTGCACAAGACTTGCGCGCAGATGTCATCATATGGCTAGCTTTAAGCGATTATGTGCGTGGAACGACGATCTAGAGAACCGGTACCCAGAGTACCTGAACATCATCGCAGCGATGCCATTGCTCAAGACCGCGAGCAAGAAGTCACATATCTAGAGCGGCTGTAGCACTTCTAGAACAAGATGAAGTTCAAGTGGCAATCAAGCGTTTCCCCGCCGTATTCAAGTATAAGTTCTTTTGGAAGCGCATGATTCGCGTGGCAGTCGTGAGTCAGAAGACGTGCGTGCCGCGCAAGGACTGGAGCAGACGCAATGACATCAAAGGACACGCGCCATGTCGGATCAAAGGATTGAAAGGAGTGTTGCAGAAGCGCTCTCCATGAGACGAGCAAGCTCTGAATGCAGTACCAATAGACGCTTTCGTGTGTTCAATACCTTGACTCAAGCACGACATGAAGCTGTTGAAGGAGAGAATGTGCGAGAAGGTAGCGGTGGAGCCCCCAAGTACAGTTCCGAAAGAAAGAACGCTGTGAAGTGCGTCACTATGATGCACCGCCAAGGACTGGGACCATCAAGCGAACGCGGCCATCCATATAGTGGACACGAGAAAGCATTCATCCATGTCTGCCGCACCATGGCTGTCTACTGTGGTAATATTACCTACAAACACGCTTTATTACCTCAATTTATGATAAAGACCACGCCCATGTACGGCTGGTATGCACAACGGAAAAGGATCTGATTTCGATCTAAGCAGGAACTGGAGGATAGCCAGCTGCAGGAGTTATCGGGACTGCGGGAGATACTGGGGATAAAGGAGTTGCTGGGGTTACAGGAGATACCGGAGTTGTAGGAGATGCCGGGGTTGTAGGAGATGCCGGGGTTGTAGGAGGTATCGGACCTGCAGGACGAGCCGGTGTACGTGCAGGAGCCGTTAGCGGACCTGCAGGAGTCGTTAGCGGATCCCCAGGAGGCGTCAGCGGACTCGCAGGAGGCGTTAGCGGACTCGCAGGATCGGTTACGGGACCTACCGGAGAAGGACCTGCAGGAGTAGTTGGGACTGTACCTCCAGAAGTAGTTGGAGCGACGGGATTACCAGGAATCACGGGCACACAATCGCCACTAGTTGATTCAATGACGAGACTCTCAACCTCTCCATACACGAGACCCACAGGCGTGACAGAACTATTGTCAGGCTTGCTGGCAGGCAGCCAAATGAAGTCAGGGTGGTTTCGCATAGCGCCTGCGAGCCACTCGCCGCCAAGAATTCGATATTCATCGTCAATCTCAAGGCAATACTCGTAGTCAGCACTTTTAGTGAATCGGTTGACTTGACCCGTTGACACTAGTGGACCATTCACACCGGACTCGACCACCCAGCTGAGGCGGGTAGTGACGACCGCAATTCTCGTTGCGTCGTCATTGAATGGGTACGTTTCGACATTGAAGAATCTACGAGCTGCTGCACTAGGAGTCGTCCAGGAAAACCGGAGGATTTCGTAGCTGCGCACAGGCTGGTTCCACACTTCATTGCCGGCGGTAATATCGACAACAAAACTGCTATTCAAGATACCCATGACGTTGGCGATCGCAATGTGAAAGAATCCGGGACTGAGGTCGCGACGACGGTTGTCTACATACCTGCCGTACTCGTCCGTTATGTTGTCTTTCCTATCATCACCATTGAAGCGCGTTCCTGTGAAGATTGTGGGGATTTTGGAACCATCATATGCCAGAGTGATCAAAGCCTTGATGTCATATGGCTCAAAGACCACGCCATTGCGCTCGACAGTACAAGCTGGCTCATCTTCCAGAATGGAGGCAGGTGCCCAAGCATGGCAAATACCAAACCATCTCGGGATGCAATACCCACTTGGACTTCCATTCCGTTTAGCGCACACGCTGCTGTCTTTAAGAGGCTTGCATTCAGCATCCACAGTGCATGGATGACGCTTGGTCATCGAATCGATGCCATTCTGGGCTGAAATCGTGTCCATCAAAGTGGTTGGATCATGACCGAAAGCAAGTGCGTACTTCTCCGCCGGACTAGGCTGACCCTTCTTCCACCTGTAGTTGATACTGTCGGCAAATACTGGCCAGTAGCTACCTGGCCATGGAATACGGCCTTCAGCTTTTGTGGGAAGTTTTGTGATGTCTATTTCCAACTGTCCACCGAAGTACGACTCCAATTTCTGCATATCAGCACTCATGGTTTCTTCTAGACGACGAGTCTCGAGAGAAGGATGCAATCGACCAGGTTTGTATTCAGTGCCGCCGTTTCTCGTTTTCCTTGTCACTGGTGTCGGCTTATCGTCTTTTTCTCTAAACCCGCCGTAACCCGGAAAGTGACCATCTAGCATCACAAGTTCTGTTCTCGTTTCCGTTGGGTCTTTCGCGAAGGACGCGGCCTTGACGTCTGCTGCAGCATACAGCGCAGCCACTCCACACAACAGTTTCCAATGCACCATGTTTCAACCAAGAAACTGCTCGTTGATGAAGCTTGAAGTTCGGATAAAAGTGAGCGGGCGGGGCAGCTTGTTCTTGAGGAAGCGATTTGTCGTATGAGCAACGAACTTCTACAAGCGAACTGTAAAAAGGAGGATCATGTACATTCAATTCCACTCTTCTGCCCAGGACCAGATGGCACTTTCATGAGATCGGGTCATTCTCTCGACTTAAGTATGGGCTCGCCAGTCTCTCACGACATTACTCTACGGTTTGAAAAGGCAGATGGTCGATTCGCTAAGACGGATGGGAGGGACTTGCAGGAGCTACCATGGGAACTGCTTCAAATGAACTTGTCCTTTCTTGTTGCATATAGTAATGTCTGTCTCTATCTTGGCTTTAGTTGCATTGTGAGCTTAGGACGTGATAGAGGACGGACAAGCCACGTTTTCTGTATATTGGTGACTTCCCGAACAAGCGCCCGAATGTAGTGACGAGCCACTTGGGCCTACTTCTTTTGTCGATTGCAGTCCATGTATAGGACAGGACGTTAAGTTACACACATGTTGACGGTTCTATAATTGTCTTTGGATATTGCAAGGGATTATGTTCGCTTGTTCGATTGTATCGAACTTAAGATGTCGTGCCAAATCCTTAAGTCCTGCTTCCACTAGTTCCACATACCGCGACTATCCTTTTAGGTTTACGCACAACATCGCGACATCAAAGCACTCTCTCTTTTGCATGAGGTTCGAGTGATAAACTGGTTACAAGCTCAAGATTTGTCAATCCTCGGCCACGATTATACAACACTCACTAGATATCGACGATTGCGTGGACTTTATACTAGTCACGTATTCGAGAAGTCCCCAGCTGAAAGTGTAGAAACCGATTACAAACTTGACCCGCTCGATTATTAGACGTTGCGTGTCGCCTCATCAGTCTTTTGACCTTTTACATTGGGAAGAATGGCCACTAGTCAAATGTCTCGTTGGTCGACGTGGCACTTTATTGAAAGTTCCGACGTATGCATTAATATAGCTAGCTGCGTAAAGAATCGCAGTACAATGGTCATGCTCACTGCAACTTACTACTATGGCATTACAACGATATCTACTACTTGTCACTTGATCCTTTGCAATAGTCTTAGCTCTCACACTGGATTTGCCGGAGGGAATTGCAAAGTTCCGTGGCTGTAGGACGCGCTGCAGGGTCATCTCTCAAACAGCTCTGCGCGAGTTCCACAATTTTGGATGGACAGTCTTTGCCAAACTTGGGCTTGGGAAATGTTCCGCCATCGTTACACTGTCGCTGCATGGCTTTGCGTGAGAAAGGGAGTTTGCACCGATCTAACTCGGACAATACGACTCCAAATGAATAGATGTCGGATTTCTCATCAAAGTCACCACTCGTCAAAACTTCTGGTGCACTCCATGCCTGGACTTCCATTGGTAACGATGATGGGTCGAGTACGTAACCAAGTCGATTCAGCTTGACATTCCATTCTAATCCAAGCAGTATGCTATCCGCTCTTAGATGACCGTGTACGATTGGAGGGGCAAGACTTTGCAAGTACACGAGAGCTTCCGAAATTTGTAGTGCAAGTGAAAGTTTCGCGGGGGATTCACTGGACGACTTTATCCACGTAAATGTCGATTGAGCGTTCTGCTGTGAAGACTTTTTCGTCTTCAAATACGCCGCAAGACTTCCACGTGGAACGTACTCCACGATGGATGCAAGATCAGAGAGACCTGACCACATGATGCCGAAGAAGGCCACTATCATCGGGTGGTCCAACTTTGCGCACACGCGAATTTCGCTCATGAATGCTATCATTTGGTCCCGATCTTGGCCCTGTGACTGAACCGAAACCTTTTTCACGACAGCTTGTTTATCACCAAGATATACCAACGATACCATCGCAAAGTTTCCATGAGCTAAGGTGCGAATTTGCATCACGTCTGACGTGTCAATGCGGGATGAAGTGAACTTTTTGTCAGAGCGCAAGTCATCAGGCAAATCCTCCTCCCTCGACTGTGACCAGTGCCTCGATACTGTGATTTCCACCGTATCGCGTCGCTGTTGGTCTGGCTTAGTAGCTGCGTTTCGATACGTCGAAATGCCGTGACCCACAAGGAGCACCACAAACCAAAGAGATATCAAAGCGCTCACGATTACGCTGATACACAACATGATAGTATCGGATATTGACGCTGAGAAAACAAAGCCATTCCACGACGACGACAACAGCGTAGATAGTGTAAGTGAGCGAGTTAGTTCAATGATCCAAGAGCGCATACCACTTTCGTTGCCAGAGTGAGCGCTCATAAACACAGCATCTGTAACAGACAACAAACGTTAGCCCGCAGTGCCATCGAGAAAGCTCGACTTGTAATCTCCTTTGTACCGGAAACCACACAAATCTGAACGTTACTGATCACTTCAATTGTTGCACTGCTCGTCGGACAGCTCGATTGCTTAAGGTCGTCCATTTTGAAAGTGCCGAGGTTAAAAAGCACAGCCAGATCGGTCTCGCGAACTTCAAAAGCATCAATCTTGTTGCCACTAAGATCACTATCGAATACAATGACACAAAGACGAACATCAGTCGCGCCATCTTGTCATACCAGCGAGCGAACAGCGTACAGATCAACGAGGTTGTTTGGGAAGATCACTCCCACCACGGACGTCAAGTCGTTGAACGAAAGATCACTGCGACAAAAAAGCCGTACACCATATCAATGCTAGCCGGCAAATAGACGCCACCAAGTGCTTACATTGACACCAAGTCAGTCGCTACTGACAAGTCAAAGCCTGAAATTTTCGCTATCGAATTGTGACTGACGTTTCTGCAATAATCGTCAAAAGTTGGACCTTCATCAAAGTCGCCCTTTCACGGCGTAAGTCTACTACGTACAAAGTCTGCAAATCTCGAGGCAGTACAAAGTTGCCCCAATCCGACAATTCGTTGGCCGATAAATCGCTACGTACAAACAAACGCCAGACAAACAAGGCGTCCAAGTCAGTCTAAGTCCGACATATGTAATACTTTAGCTTGGACCTTTACGTACAGTGTCTCGATCGTCGTCGCAAGCACAACGTCGTGAAAGGACGACAGGAGATTGTTCGATGCGCTCAGAGTCTTCAAGCGCGTCACATTCACGTTCAGCTCCTTCAGCGACGCATTGGCGCACAGTCTTAAAAAGTGCAAGAAATGTATCAGTAAAGCACACAGAGCGTTTCTTCACTGCATCGACTGCTAGCTCTTCCATACAGCGTCTGTAGCTTTGGAAACGTCTCGGTAAAGTCAATCGCTTCCAACTCATTCGAAGAAACGTCTCTACATCAAACAGTCCATGACAAGAGAGAGAGAGAGAGAGAAGCTAGTCAACGTTTTGTCCTCGATATGCTCCTTTCAGCCCTTCTCAACGTACAAACTCTCGACTGTGGACGTCAAATTCACCTCCACATCTTTCCACGACGTCAGCCTTTGCCCAGACCAGTCACTGCAAGAGCAACAATATCACACTTGAGCCTTCCATGCCTAACCACCAGCTAGACTAGACGAGCTGAAAATCACATGGTCTCAGCTGCTGTCGTTTCTGCTTCCAATGCCTTCGTATGCGAATGATGGTCAAGATGGGACTCGAGAATTTTCACGTGGATGGCAGTCGCTGCAGTCCTTTGAGACAGCAACAGCGTTGCTACTGTTGCTAATGCGGCTGAGCTATTCCGCATATTCATTTCAAATGAAGATAATGTAGCCATGAGACGGGAGGATTTTGTCCTCTTTGCTGTATATTTTTGACATTTGGGTTTTCA
>NQFO01003793.1:0-34258 GCA_003991265.1 Pseudoperonospora humuli | reverse complement strand
ACAATTCATGAAATCCATGTTCAGCCCTTCGTCTTCCTCATCGTCGTCGGGGCAGTCAAATTTGACCATGCTACTTTCGGATTGCAGACCAGACAGCCGCTCGTTATCATTCCCGATGGAACTGCGTGCAAACTTGAAATGCAGCGTTTTCTTGGTCGCCTTTCCACCATCACAATTGTCGTCACTCGCCGGGGGTTCACAAGCAGGCTGGTCCCCGTGTTTGCCGTCCTTTGGTGCGTCTGATGGCGCGATTGAAGAGAACACAAAGGATTCGAAACCGTCTTCGTTATCGTCTTCTTCGCCGCTTTTTTCCATCATGCGAGCACTCGTGACAGTAACAAGCGCTGATGGTGTCGGCATCACAAACTCGTCAACGGAAGGTGGAGATGGTGGTCTGTTGACGGCACCGGTAAACGACTCGAAGAGTAGCTGAGATTCTGATAGATCCTCGTGTCGATGTGTCTGTGGAGGTGGTGGACCACGAATCTCTCTCTTGCTCTTTGGTTGTCTCTTCGAACGAGATGATTTGCCGACAAAGCGGCCCTCCTGGTCGACGGGCATCGAATTCGTCACCGGGTGGTAATTAGTAAAGTCCTTGACGTTCATCGTATCGCGGATTGCCTCGTTGATAGGCGATCCATCACCATCATTGCTAGCGTTGAAGACCATGTCTGATGTCAACCAGTCACGGACGCCCGTAAACGGAAAGCCACTGCACGTAGGGCACTTCGGGGTCGTGGTAAAAGTGTGGGACGCCAGCAAGGCAACAAAGCTGCACAGCGCTTTCTTGCGGTAGTTGATGACAACAGGCGTGACGCTTGTAAAGATGTGTTTGCGCGGGAACTCGAAGAGCTTGAGCACCTTCTCGTAATTGCAGCATCCAGGGCATTTCTTGTCGGTCTTGGCGAAAAACTCGATCAGCTCATTGCGTAACTTGAGAAACTCGGAGAAACGGTGAGCGACTTCCCACACTTGACCGGAGCGCACATTCGTGATGCGGATGTGGTAGCGCACCGTGCCATCGTCGGACGAGTGTACACTTGGTAGTTGTACACGCACGAGGCATTTTTCATCTACGCGGCCCTGTTCGCCATTGCGCGAGTAGGCGTATCGTTGTGTGGGCTTCATCGGGATCGTTGCAACGTGGCGTGGAAAGCGCTAGATGGTGAATGGCTCATGACTTCTGACATGTGCATTGCACGATAGCGATCAGACGTCGAGGGTTGTATAGAGAGAGAGAGAGCTCCATGATTGATTTTGCGACTTTACTTATCAGAATTTGTGGTTTTGTGGTCCCACCACTTGACCGTTACATTAAAGAGTCAGCATCCTTCGATGGCGAGGAAAGCCAGTTAAGGAATGACAACAAGCTCGATTCGCGGTGATGCAGAGCAAAAGGAAAAGCCATTGACGTGCGTCGAGAGCGTTTGGCACATTTTATCGCACGATGGTAAAGGTCACTTGACAGACTTTCCATAAATAGCACCGCAACGCGTAGTCTGAACACTGAAACTTGCAGCTACTGACCCAGTCAATAGCGACATGGCAAGCGTAGCGTAGCGTGCTAGCTGTGGCCCCAAGCGCAGCAGCAACAGCGCCGTGGTGATGCCGACAAGAGCAGCGCAAAATGAGGTTCTACCGTGAACAGCCAAAGGCACAGATACAGTCGCATCGGATCGCAAGGCTGATGTCTCGACTATTTGAAGTACTTGGTACTTTACCTTGCGCCTCTGCTACCTGGTTCTGCTCCCCGTTTCAATTGTGATGCGAAGTTCAGTCAAGTCAGAGATCCAGCTACAACAGCACGTGCAAATCCGATATCAACTGTGCTTCTCCGTCCACTTGTTAATTCTGTAGATAGACTGAGCCAGAATTTTGAGTTGGCAACGATCGTTGATAGTTTCCACGAGTTCAAGTGCTATCTTTGGGAAATCAACCTTCCGAACTTACGCATGACGTAAAACTTTGATGCGTCTTAGGACTGGTAGACGCGCTTAGCGAGATAAGACCCTTCAATCAAAAATCCATGCGCTCTCTTGACAGTGAGATTGTGCTCTTTTAGTAGACTATCCACCACATGCAGGCGAAACGCATACCGATAGCCTGGTGTGGTCAAAGCGCACATACGTTCGGAGTGTACATGTCCAGCTAAAATCCAATTGAGCTCCGTTACTATCGCTTTAATAGCTATCATTATCCTAGTGTCGTACTTGAGCGGCATCCGCGTCCTGAATTGGCTCCTCCGCAGCATTCGTCGCTTCGTCGGCCTCCGCCCATACTGCGAACAATAACAAACACTAAAATAATTGTGCATTGCATACTATCTCTTCAGTACGCACCTGGTTTATTGGAGCCAAGTTTTGGTCGATCGGGTTTAGCGATAGACACTCGCAATGTCTTTCCAAATAGCTCCGACTCTGGTGAGCACATCAAACAACAGAGCACAGTTAGCCATAATACATCCGCAGCAAAAGCGTGCCATTCATTTGACAGCAGCAGCAGCGCACCGTCCATATTGTCAATAGCAGCTCGAGCATCCATTTCATCCGCAAACTCGACGAAGCCAAAGCCTTTGCCTCTTTCTGCCCAAATATCAGCCACTCAGTTTCGTGCGACTTTGGCTGCAGCGCATTTCGACGACAAACGTACGCTCAGGGTATTCCATGGGAATCTGTACGGCCTTAATGGGTCCAAAAGGAATGAATGCGGTGTACAGCACCTGTTCCGTCACCTGCTTGTCTAAGCCGCCGACATACAGCGCGCGCTTGTCGGTCTTATTCACATGCGCCATTTTTGACGTAAATTGTCAATAACCTCCTTCTCTGTCTAAGTACGAAATAATCTTTTTTCGTTTCACCAAACAGTCAAGGGGGCAAAGTATAAGCGATCGCCAGCAAGTGCCTCGTATAAAGCAAGACAACAGCATGAGCGCAGCCACAGACGAGCTGTTTAACCACGGTATGTGAGACACAAAAGACGGACATTCTACGTGCTACGAGCTTTGTTGTGGCTTCATTGAAATGCAGTCAAGAGAGCGAATTTTGACTAAATTATCTGTATCGACAGGTTGGGGTGATGTGCTGAGTAACATCTCGCCTTATGCATGGGGCAGTATGGGAGTGGCCTTTGGCTTATCTCTTTCCATTGTTGGTGCTGCCTGGTGCGTTGTAAATCTGCTTCTGAAAATTGTGGGAAAGCTAGCGGAGACTGATTTGGTATTTGCTTTCTCACCTACAGGGGTATCTTCATCACAGGCTCGAGTTTGTTGGGAGCTGCTGTGAAGGCACCGCGTGTGCGGTCTAAGAACCTAGTAAGCATCATCTTCTGTGAAGCCACGGCAATCTACGGCGTCATTATTGCAATCATTTTGCAGAGCAAGGTGCGATGCTGAAGGTGATATTGGAGGCTGTTGGTAGGTGCTGACAAAGACCGTTTATTATGTTGATTGCGCAGATGAACCAGCCTGGACTGCGCAATGAAGACGATGACCCGATCAATGAACATGCGCTGTACTTTGCAGGCTACGCCGTTTTTGGTTCGGGTATTGCCGTGGGCTTGACGAACCTTGCCAGCGGGTACGAGTTGTTGCAGACATGGATGGATACAATTTATTTGATGATTACATGGCACTAACTTGTGGATGCTTGCTCAATGCAGAGTGTCTGTTGGCATTGCCGGTAGTAGCTGCGTACTCGCTGATGCTCAAAACGCTGCGTTGTACGTGACAATTTTGATCGTGGAGATTTTCGCTAGTGCGTTGGGCATTTTCGGTGTCATTGTGGGGATCATTCTCTCCAACAATGCGGAATTCCCTAAGTAAAGACAGACGAAGAGACCGACGAAGGTCCCAACATTGTTGCACAAGATCAAGTTGCCCATGCCAAGTTGCCTCGGACATTATCTGTTTGGTAAAAGAGCATCATTCGTGGTTGCACTTATAGCTTAAAATTTGATTTAAGCTCATTAATGCATTTTCTTCTACACGTCGATAAGTCTGGTCTTTGTGGAGCTATTGCCACATAGCACGATCACTTTCGACATCTACGGATGTATACCACTTGGGAAGTGGACGGTTCGGATTGTACCTGGTGTCGTCAAGCATGAGCAGTTTAGTCCTCAATAAGTAGCTGAGTGATTCTTCAAATTGTAGTGCGTACCGGTAATTCAAGAACAGTTCTTCTCCGTCCGCAATGTCTGCTGTAGCGATGTAGACAAGAGCCTGTTGTGCATGAAGACGAAGACTAAGTATGCTACAAATTGGAAAGAGTAAGAAATTGCCAACTCGAGTGTACATGGACAATAGAGCGCTTGCCAAACATGGAAAGACGCGATGGTTCTTGCACAAAGCTGTTTGGAATGAGCTCGTCAAATTCCTTGGTTGCAAAAATTCCTGACAAGAATAAAGAAGCGCAGCTTTCAGTTGACTACAAGATCAATTTGACTCAACCAAGCATTCACTGTCGAACCTTCTGGCGGAAATTCAAAGGCGAAGCCGATTACGTTGGGGGGTGTTCCACTGGGAGGATGATTGATCTTGTGAGCAATCGCAAGTGGGTTTCGCGGACTTGAGGCTAATGTAGCGCACAAAAAGTTAGCAGACATATCGAGGACCTTTTTGCTAACAAAAAGTACCGCAAACACGACTCTTACATTCGTTCTTGGCGTCAATGATCACACTGTCGAAACGAGCACGGGCATATGGGTTGTTCGACAACTCACTTAAGAATTGTTTCTCAAAGTTATCAAAAACAGCAAAGCAAATTAGACCTCAGACAGCTATTGCCTCTATCCACATTGAGCGATCACTACCTTCTTGTAGTGCTCCGGCAAGTAGACGATGCCGGGATACAGCGCCTACATCGGTATGAATCATAATGAATGAGCACGGCGTATGATAGTGAAAGTCCTAGTGAGTAAAGACCGCATGCTTACCACCAGAGATCCAATAGAAGCAGACCCATAGAGCTTCACACCTTCGCCTGCGTCAGGCACACTGGACTTTTCTACATTCAAGGTGAATCCAAAGAGGTTCTGGAAGTTGTCGCTAATGCCAAGCTAGATAACACACAGCTTAATCGTCTTGGCATTCAGCTCCATCATGAAAAGTCTATGAGTAGCTATCATACCGTTTCTTCTACTTCATTGTTGCGTTCCAAGCCCGACATCGACATCTTGCGCGCCGTCTTCTCCGAGTCCTTGGGCATCTTTAACACAGCTTCGAAGCAGCTTTGGACCTATGATCATCATACAAGTGTCAGCAAGATCACACTCATAGCATTATACGTATCATCGCTTTTACCGACCTGCTTGGCCATCTCATCTTGCACGTACTGCTTTTGCTGCTCGAACTTCTTTGTACCAACAATCTCCACGGCCTGATCAAAAATTTCTTCATGCTCCCTACAGCGTCCACAAACAGAACATTGCAACTCACGTCAGCGATCACATCATCATAATGTCATCCTTTTTGCATCAAGAATGCGCTTACTTTGTGGCGTTTTGCGGGTCCAGCTTCAAGCTTCGAAAGCAGCTCAGCACAGCGGCGACACCCACGTCAGCCTCCTCCTAGCCATCATTCATATTCAACCAAACATCTACAGTCATCACGCAGCTCAAGAGGATATACGCTATCGATTGTATCGCACTTGGAAGCGCCGCGCTGGCGTAGTGCCTGCAATTCGGAGCTGCAGTCGACGCCACATAGTTGCCATGGACACTGAAAGACTGACCGACGTCAGTATACTTCAGTTTAGTGACTCAAGATTTTGCAGCCGCACGTCTGGTACTGGTATTGAAAGCCAAGGAGTGATGGCGAGCAGCAGCGACGCGGCAGAGCCACCACACCCGTGGGGCCCGCATATGCGCATTGGCAAGGTCTTCATCAAGGGCAACGACCGTACCAAGTGCGTCCTTGTCTTGTTACATTAGTAGGTGTCGTTAGAATTTGATCTAACTGTGAACATTGCAGGCCTCAAGTGTTCGAGAATGAACTACAAGTATGAATGAGCACATTATATTGTCTAGTCGGCTGCATATATGAACGTGCATTGACTCATAGGGGGCGTACAATGCCGAGCGTATCGGTTTGCTGGTGCATAAACTGGAAGAAGCCACGGAAGAGCTCAAAGCTCTTGACATTTTCGAGTCGATCAACATTGAACTAGACAAGGGTACGTGTACATTTCTGGTAGCATTGTGGCTATTGAACTGATGATATGAATGACGCTCTACTATATTCAGCGAGCTCTGGCCAACGTGACGAGACAGACGTAACAATCACAGTGAAGGAAAAAGGCTGGCGATCTTTGCACGTGGGCGCCACCACTGACGGTACCGATGAAGCAGGAGTGAGTACTTTTCGACAGAAGAGGTATGGATGGAAGGAGCAAACTTATTAACACATTGGCCGGCGTCGATCTGCTGTGATAGGAATCGTCGCTCACGCTTTCAAACGCGCTCGGAGAGGCAGAGAAGGTCACGTTGAGTGCTACTTATGCGCGCTCAGGAAGTAATACACAGCGTGCGACGTTCAAAAAGCCGCGTTTTATGGGTCTGCCGCTGTACTTGAGTGCCGTGGGCACCAACGAGCTTCATGTACGAACCAGATCGACGATTGCTCCGGAGTTGTTGGCTGTATTTGATCATTTTTTGAATTCTTCGTACAGAACCAAGAGTGGCTGAGCTCTTACAGTGAAAAGATTCGTGCTGGTAGCATTTCAATTAGCGACTATGAAGGTGTGCACGACCTGTCATTGAACATCAGTTGGCGTGACTTGCTTCCGCGTCGCGACTCAAAGATCCCCACGGTGTATCGTGCATCGCCCAGTATATTGGCGGAAGCAATACCATCCACCAAAACCAGTGTAAAATATGTCTTTACAGACGACAACCGGAACAATATTGTGTACCCAACAGCAGGAGGGTTGTTCAAGTACACGTAAGTGGTGATGTGCCTATCTGCCTATGTCAATGGTCGCTACATTGTTTTCACGCTATATCGTGCGGTTGTTTAGGACGGAGATTGCTGGACTTGTGGGTGACGTAAAGTTTGTTAAGGCGGAGGTGGAAGGCCAGAAGCATGCAGCGCTTGGCCCCATTTTATTTGGATATCCAGCCGTGAGCTTTAGCTTTTCGTACCACTTGGGAACTGTGAAATCGTATGGCAGTGAGCAGAACCGTCCCGCACGCATTAGCGACCGGTTCTTTCTGGGCGGACCTATGAACGTGCGAGGCTTTAATCACAAGGGTATTGGCCCTCGCGCTTCTCCTCTTGATGGCGGTGTTGCTCATGGAGATGCTCTTGGTGGAGACGTGAGCTACCGAGGAACAGCAAGCATGGGCTTTCCTGTCCCGCTGCCACTTTTTGCTGTACGCGTAGAATGCAGTGAATTACGCGAAAGACATTGTGTTTGACTCATTCTTTTGTGATGTATGCTGCTTTAGGCACTGGGTCTTCGTGGACAAGCTTTTGTCAACGCGGGTAATCTGACAACCTGGGACCGTCTGCTGGACGAGCAGAAATGGATGAAGAATCTTTCAGAAGACACGCGTGTTTCCGTTGGTCTAGGGCTTGTATGGGGAACCCGTATCGGCCGCCTCGAGGCTAGCTACTCGTGGATTCTCAAGGCGCACAATTACGTAAGTACTTGAAGCAAATTGATCATATTAATCAGTCTCGACTAACTCGTGTCATTCGCTACTTTACAGGATAACATCAAGCGTGCTCAACTTGGTCTTGGTATGACGTTCTGCTAGACGCAACTACGTAGAGGGAACGCAAAGTGAAAGGCACGATACAGGTTGCAAGTTGCTCAAATTCAAAGTCATACGTCACATGTTCTTGTTGTATTTCATGGGTAGATACGGGTTAATCTAGTGGTGACTTGTGTTTGTTTACCTCGCGTGGCGGTTCATGCGACAGTTGAGCGCTTTGTTTGACGGTGGTTGAAGCAGGTAGCGGTGGTTTCCAGGATGAGCAAGCGCTGCTCGCAGTACCACAAGACGCTCTGCCTTGTCCACGACATGAAGCTACCAAAGGTATCCACTATTGATTTTTCTCGCGGCTATGTTCGTTGGTAGCCTTCATGCACCCCTGCCGCAACACCGCCTCTACTATGTTGCGGTGGCCACACGAAGCACGTCACGACACTCTTTCTCTCGGAACTGTGGTTGGCCTTGATTGCGGGCCAGCACCACGACCTCACGCTTTACGAACTATCATAAGATTTCTCCATTAAAATGCATAGCTGTCCACGATTCCATCATAGAGCCGAGGTCTCGTTTAATCGCACAAGCCCTATTCGGTTCCAATGCGCGATCTTACCATCGTTCGTATGGTCGCAAGGCTCATTATCTACAGAAGCGTGGCCGCTGTAGCGTGATCGTAAAGCTACAGCTGCACTCTTTGCCAAGTTTGACAACGTAACACGCTGTCGCGCAAGATTTCAATGGCGCATGCTTGGTAAGCGCCATCGCATATAGCTAAATTTCGCGCAAATTTGTTGAATTGATCAGTAATTTTCTCTAGCGAAACACAAAGGGTAACTCCTCTACGTGAGCGCTCTGCGTACCTCTTACCATTAGCTAGCGCGTGCTGGCTCAGCATGTATACTGATCACATCTCGTGCAAGACAAACGAAACGTGGTACTCTCATGCCGTTTCAGTACAAAGAGGATAGCAATAGCAACGAAGCAAATTTGATAATCGATTGAAATTGGCATATATTCGCCTCTATAGCAATAATTTACAGGTGCAGCTCTCGCTGCAACTTGAAGAGCAATAGTCATTGCTCTCCATCTAATTTACTGGACACCGCATCCAGTGCCACTGGTGCTCCAGTTAATGACAGACGTGTATTTGCGTGTAGCCTTCTCAAGTGCGATAAGGTGGGGGTCGTGCACTTGCAAAATACGCATGCAGTCGCAAAGTCTGAACAAGTACTCGAAGTTTGGACCGCTGAATCCCCGTCGAGTGGCAATCTCCTTAGCCATCTCTTCCACGGGCGACGGGCCCAAAAAATCCGAGTTTGTAGGCGTTGCGATATATACCAACGCCTTGCGCGTCACACCATCAACGCAGTGCACGTCCACCATTTGACGGTCGTAGCCAGCCTGCTCGCGGTTGTCGAGTTTGGTGAGCGTGTCCTGAACCTCCTCGTCCGGCACCTTATACAGGCGGCCCCACGTGATGTGATCGTCCGCCAAATGCGCGTGCTCGTCGTCAAACTTCTTCATCTGCTCGCGACTGATGAGCGTGACGACGCGTCCCTTTGCCTCAGGGGAGCCGCGGTGGTCAGGACTGCCCTGCCAAAAGCGGCGATGCCAGCCTTCGACGTAGCCGAACACTGTATCTTCTGCGGGAAATTCAGTCTTCCAGACAATTGAGCCGTAGCCAAAAACCCACATGGTCGGACGTAGAACAAGAGGGGGAAAGCTAAGGAAGGTTGATGATGCGCTGCTGATGGGGCAAATTCCAGAATGAAAAAACGACAGGCTGGTCGACGTACCAAGCAGTTGAGGTTTACCCTAGTCTCTAGGACTACTGCCCTAATCCACAGGACAGATTTGCTTCACCATAGAAAAGTTTCCTACAATACGACGTTTGATTTATCAAGCGCATCCTACTGCATCCACAAGTACACGGTGGCAAATTGACCTGCAATCTCGCTGCGGTGCAACGCCGCTAATTTATCATTGCTGATTGGTTACGGCCGTTTCCAACCGAGTCGGCTTTCCAAACTGTGATAGGCAGATATACGATCATTATGCTTTCCACATCACTTGTGTACGTACCAATACAGCAGCTGCATTGCGTGTCACCAGCGCTTTGGTCCACTCTAGCGAACCAGTTCACGCACAGCACAAACTGGGAACAGTCTTCCGTATCATTTGCACCGCACGACAGCTGCAGAAATTGAGCTGCGGGGCCGGCCAGAGCTGATTGGGCAAGCGCTGCCACGTGCACCGAGAGCGTCCTCGCAGCGAGTAACGTATACGACGCGACGTTTTGCTCGCCTGTTTCTGTCCGAAATTCCATTTCTAGTAGATGTGTCCCTTTTTCTGACCTCTTGACCAATAATAAAAGCACATTCTTATGACATGTACGACTGTAGTCACCGTGGTGGTAGACTAAGGTCCGATTGGCTGATCAGTTTATTTCTAACACTCTTATTGGATTGGCTAATAAATGACTATCCCCAGAAATGCAGACGAAGGATGGACAGCGCTTAGAAACCTCTGCGACGGCCCGCTAATGAAGCAAGCACTTGTTCTCTCCTTCCCAGTGACGAATCCGTACCACGGTAAGGGCAAGTCAAGCGGCTGCATACTATGCGTCAATTATCGGGTGGCTGTTTCTTAATCGCTAATTGGTGAACACCGGACTAGAAGCTGGGCGAACGATTACAGCACTATACACCGGGTGGCATAAGCCGTTTGTCGCAGCATGTGAAGTGTACCTCTGGTGCAGTGAGGATGTGAGAGCGTCTGGTTCGGTCAAAAGAAGGCAATCGACGCGCAGACGATGTGATAAGAATGAATGAGCAAACACCCTAAACTCATTGTTGCACCTCGGCTGGCGAAAAGAACAAGGGAGAAGTAGAATCGTTGCGATAGTTCTCACGACTGCGACTAGCTTCTCGTCTTAGCTACAGCACAATCAGTAAGACTATCAAGCGCCACAAGGACACATGTCGTCGAATCAATTGTCTATCAGCTTCCTGTTTGACAGAGTTCGAGTGTATTGTAGAATTTTCCTTGGTGGATATGTTTGTAAATACGGATGTTTCAGCCTTTCGCCTTCTCTGCCCTTTTGATGCGTCTTTCACTGCAAAAGCTCGGTCCTGAGCAGCACCAGTATAGTGATGATTGCTATTACGTCGCAGTCCCAATATTTTGTGGTACCACCGTGTGGCTACATCGGAGCACTCCGTAGCATTTCCTTGACCCTTTGAGATTTACCGCCACATCCTCGCGCGCCCTCTTCTTCGAAAGCTATAATTTTCGTGCGTCAGCGCAAGGTTTAACAGACGAAAGCGTCTAATAGCACTGAGAGCAAAGCCTCTACCACTGTCGTGCGCATTTGCAACACCTGTTGCAACCGCATTTGCAACGCCTGCTTCAACCCTTTTACCAGACTGGATGCGTGTCCTCGGATACCATTTCGTCAATCCTTCGGCTTTGTCTCGGCCTGGAATCTTGGCTCTGCGTTTTGACCTATCCACAGTCACCTAAGACCCGGAGGAGTGACGGTCACTTCAACTTCCGCCAAAGCAACAATGCGGACGCGCGGACAGGGACACGCCACTCTGATGGAGAAGATCTGCCAGCTAGACGACACGCCAGATGAAGACAGTGAGTACTGTATAGCTGTCAGTTGATTAGCTGGTTTGACACTATGAATTTAGAGTCTGGACCGACGCGTTCGATACATTAGCTAACTTTGATTTCTTTTTACAGCGAGTTCTTATGACGGGGATAAGGTACAACCAACGAGCCGCATTGGTCTGCTGAAGCTGATAATGACATGCTGTTGATTGCAGGAGAACGAGGTGAACACAGTGAGGGCCAAACAGAATGGTAAGCGCAAAGATATCGGTAGAGCATCTCGTGAAGGCAAGAAGGGACTGTCGAAAAGGCAGAAGGTCAGCAATTCAACTGAAAATGCTGGGGATCAAGAATCACCACCAAGCTTTGCGTATAAGACGACGAAGACGTCGTTTCGTAAGCGAAAATTGATCAAGCAGAAGCTTGAAGAAGAGGAGATGAACAAGAAGCGCATCGAAGACTTGGTCGCATATTTTAAAAATCTGGACGAGCAGAAGCTGGAAACAGCTTGAGCAGCTGTCGCTTGAGGTGAGCGCTGTAGAAATGGTCAACAACGTGGGTCCTTGTGACAGTTGTTAATCTTTCTTATGCTGACTGCGCAGTTGCTAAGGCGAGAAGCTGGTCGCAGTAGCGAGGACTTTGATGACGACTCCGATTCTCCTCTGCTTTTTTCGCCAGCCGAGGTGCATCGATGGCTACCGTTTCCCTCAAGACACTGTAGACAGCCTCCTGTACCCGTTAAGCCACAGCAGCAGATAAAAATTCAACAAATCTGATTAAGCAGGAAAATACTGATGCAGCGTAACTATTGATTCTCACCTGAATGTCGGGTTCTGAATCATCGAGGTGGACAAAAAGGCAGTCCAAAGTATAGTCGATAATCGTTCCTTGGAAATGTTCCTTTGGCGCTGCTTGCAGGAAAGTCAAAAATGTCTGGCACGCGGCTTTGCGCACAGTGTCGTTGCTGTCATCTAGACGCTTCAAGATTTCCGAATACAGCTGGTGAACAGGTTCCTCTTCCAAAACAATCTTTGTCAGCGCACGATAGGCCGTAAACTTATTGTAGACGTATTCAGTACCTCCTAAGCGACCAGGTAATGCCACAAACAAATATTGCAACGCAAGGCAAACTAATTGGCGAGTTTTGGCATCGCTGTCGTCCATTGAAGACTTTAGTACAGGCAGAATCTACACGGATTCCACAATGGATTAGCACGACAATTTCGTCAGCCCATATGTAGCAACTCCACCTGAGGCGCAGTCTCAAAGAGGCACGGCTGGTCGGCAATGCCTTGACGGAGACACGTATACGCACAAGCGACAGCCACTTTTCTGATAGAGTGGAAAGCAAGCAGTGCAAAGTTAGCGATCGAGTAGAATAGTCATATCTTGATGTATGTAGCCTCACCTAATAGTTGCAGCTACACGTCCTCCACGCCAAACAATGTTGGGGATTATTGCCTTTTGGAGCAGCGTCACGCTGAAGGATTTCAGAGCCTGTCCACAATACAATTTTGTCACAGCTGGCAATCGAACAGCTTCGAGAGATGATCATGGTGTACCTGGGTGATTGCATCCATTCCTAGCATTGTCTCCAATAATGCAAGGAAAGCGAGTCGAACATCCGCATCCTGGGCTGGTTCTAAATGCACTAGAAAGACAGGTATGATTTTATCCAAGTTCTTGCCACATGCCTGTGAAAAGAGAGCCCGAGTTAGTCAAAGGGTCAGCAAAGCAAGCGCAAGCATTCGTACCGCTCCTCCGCGTCGGCAAAGCGAGTCAAATAGTACGCGAGTAGGATCACTCTTTTGCCAGCTAGTAGCTGCATCGGTTGGAAGCGTCATCGTATCCAAGAGTTTGTCAAGGAAACGAACATAGAGCGTCTGACGATAAAAGCATGATTAAGGATAAAAATGACGTACAATGATGTACAAGCAATAACAAACCTCAACAGGGAGCTTCATGTGCATTGCTAGTCCTTCCATGGTTTCGCTCGCCTAAAATCGGTCAAAAGTAGCATGTCAGTCTCCAGTCACAGTATAATGGTCTCGTGAAATAGCTTACCGTCTCGTAAGCAATCGATGATGAGGACAAGGCTAGAAGGTGGCTCAATATCCAGAAAAGGCGGAAGCAGATATCATCTCTTTGTGCAAGCATCGGTCCAGTAGTCTTGACGATACTAGCTACGACACCAGCCAACTGATCTTGCAGGTCCGAGACTTCAGATGTGCGCAAGCCAGCATCACATAGTGCTTCGGTAATTAGCTGCACAGTGTCCACAACGATACAACACAGAATCAGCTCTCATCGTTCTACGAAGCGCGACTCTGGTGATGACGTCCTTTACCTCCAAGTGAGCTTCCATCGTTTTTGCAGTCATGCCTTCAATGCTCATACCCAACAGTATCAAGCCATTCGTGCGATGTTGTGCAGTGTCCTGTCCTGCTAGTCTGCCTGCTACCATGGGCAACAGCGAGGCCAGAATCATTTGCGAGTCTGCATAAAAGCCAGCAACGCCCAAGCACGCTTTCACGCTGTTGAAAACGATTTCTTCATCGTCACGGCAGCTCTTTCCTAACGCTGCAAACACCTTGTCGAGAAATGGATTCATATTCTGCTCCAGCAAGATCAAGAATGCGCTAAGTACTTTTGTGTAGCGTTCGCGCACTTGCACCGTCCAATCTCCTGTTTTGTCAAGCAGAGGCGGCAACACCTGAGCTCGAATGCTCACTGCAAGCTTGCGGGCGCCAAGCGGTGGACGAGACTCAAAGAAAAGTGGAGGTGCACTATTGGTAGAGTCCGAAGTCACCTCCATCAGCTCCACATCGTTCAACTCGACATTTCCATCATCGTCACGGTTTTCCCACATGACAGAAAGCTCATTCAGTTTAGCAAGAGATAGAGATCGCACTTCGGGCGCTTCATCAACGACACCTGCCAAAAAAATCGGAAATATGGATGCTTCAAACTGCTTGATCTGTTCAATCTGAGCAAGCCACGCTGTCAGCGTAACTACTAGTTGCTTTCTCACGGATGGTGCATGGTCAAACACCACTTTACTGACCGCGGGCAACAGCACGTTCTCCATGAGCTCCGGAAGCGCATCCGAACCGCAGGGCACAAGCACCTCCAGCGATTGTAACGCACACACACGCACACGACTGTGTTGGTGACCAAGATTGACTACCATCGGTCGCACAATGGTGCCAATCTGCATACCCACATCGTTTTTCCAATTCTTGGAGATCACGATGACGCACTCTGCTGCCATCTTTTTGGCATCTGGAAACGGATCTACTGCCGTCTTAGCCAATGCATTGGCCAGCTCCGTAATGACGTCCCGCAGTGATGTCGACGTATCGTCTACCGCTGCAAATTGCTTCAAGAAAGCGTGTAGTAATTGTAGGATAAGCAGACGCATCTCTTCAGTCGGCTCTGGATACGGCAGCTTGCCTAGTCGAGAGTTGGCTAATGCCACTACTTCCTTCAGTGTCGCGTCCGACGGCTCCAACGCTCCACGTTCGCACAGAAACAGCAGTAGCGTGAGTGCTCGCTCGCGGCATTTCTCCACGACATCACTCTCGGCACATTGCAGCAATGGACGTAGCAGATTAGAGACACACAGCGCGCGCAGCACCGCATCGGACACACGCGACGCCTCGCTCTGCAGCACACGGTGTAGTTTGTCCGCAGCTCGACGACGCACGCTACGATCCGGATCTGCCAGGCAATTAACGTCTCGCTGCATCTTCATGGACAGCAAGTTGTACGCGGCTTCATCATCTGGAGACAATACCTCCATAGCTCGCAAAGTGTCGGATCCCCTGATCGGAAGTGGCGAGTCACTTTTCTAGCCCTAACCTTGTTAGGATTGAGCTAATATTCAGGATGGGCCTCCACGATTAGGATATTTTTGCCCATTTCTAGGCCAAACGCGTGTATCTGCAGCTTCAACATAATGACATCGCGGTCTAAGTATTATGGAGCATCGCAGCAATGTTGCAGATGAAAATCCGTTGCTACACCTTCGCCCGTTCAAACCTACCGAGTAGGGTCAGATGGCGTCGTAGGTGGTACTAATGATATCACATGGTGATGGTGTTGGGATAGCGCATGCAAGGCCTGCCACGCACGAGATGTGGGAAAGAGTCCCCCCCATCGCAGAGAAAAATAATACGGACTCATGGAAGTCTCAGATGTTATCGGATATTCACTACTTAAACAAGAAGTTTATGAGCAAATGGTGGCCAACGCTGGCGTGATGGTTTGTGAGCACGTGTTTGAACACCTTCAAGCCTACGTACAGATACGGCTAGAAGGTATGGTAGCGACCAGAAAGATGAGAGAAGCCTTGTGATGCAAGCGTCCTCCAGCGCCAACGAGACGGATGTGACGAAGTGCTGTAGTATTAAAGCACGGTCGAGGAGAGGATGAAATGCGTCGAAAGAGAAGAAAGTCCAGGCGTTTTCGCTGTTTCTTGCTATCACGACGTGCACGAGAGCGCACCGCAAGATCAACGGGTCTACGCTAGCTGGCTCTTATTCCCGCATCAAAGAGCGAGTCGAGGGCTGAATAAGTATAAGCATGCTCGTCATCTCTTTACAGATCGAATGACTTCACGCGAGAATCGTCATATGGCTAATAGTAAGAGGACCTGAAGAAACGACAGCTAGAATATGAGAAGATTCTTGCAGTGATACGTCATTCCGGAACGCGAGCTACACGAGATAATCTAAAGTGGCTGCAGCGCTTCTGGAGCAACTTGAAGTTCTTGCTGAAATTCAGCGCGAACCGGCGCTCTTTCAGAAGCACATGGCCCGTGTGGCGGTCGATGCTATCGTGAAGCGAATTGCTCCGACGATGAGTAAGAAGACTTGCGTGGCGTATGGGGACTGAAGTGAGCGCGAGATATGCGGCAAGGTCGGTGAAAGAGATCAAACAGGCGTTGCAATCGCGCGCGGGCGGTGGTCTCCATATGGACGAGCAAGCTCTGCTCGCAGTGCCACCAAACGCTTTCGTCTATTTGACATCGTGCGAGCACATTGCTGTCAAAAAGACCGCGTGATGGTGTGGCGCTGAATCTTCAAGTGCAGACCGACGAGAAAAAAGGCTACGAGTGCTTATCTATGACCACGAGCAAGTACAGAGTCTGCAACGTGAACGCGGTGCTGGAGCTGCTCAAGAGCGAGACACACCGCAAAGGCACGTCGAAACTTTTGTACAAAAAGCATTCATCCAGGTTGGTCCTGGATACCGTCTATGTGTTCGTCTACGACTTGTCTACGTTGCTTCTATATGAATTTCGTCTTGCTACTGCTAATATCAGCTCGGCTTATTTCTTCTTACCCTGCGCTCGCTTACGAGCACTAGCGGTCAGCTCACGCTTTCTCATGCGAATCTTGCTCGGGGACACGTCGATCATTTCGTCCTCGCCGATGTAAGTGACTACATCCTCAAGTGACATTTGGCGGATGGGAGACAACTTGATATTCTCGTCTGTGCCAGCGGCTCGCATATTGGTGAGTTTCTTCTCCTTGGTGGGGTTGATCTCGATGTCCGTGGGGCGGCTGTGCTCACCAACGATCATACCTTCATACACCTCGTCACCAGGCTTGACAAACATTTCTCCGCGGTCTTCCAGCGAATTGAGCGCGTAAGCCTAGAATGAGCGAACACATGCAGCGATGAGGAGGGAAGGATGGACACGAGCCAAGAGATAGCTTGCAATTCCACTTATTCGTACCGTGCATGTGCCTCGAGATGAAGAGATGAGTTTGCCTTTAGACGGAGGGGTTGCCGAGCCCTGGAAGGGAGAGTAGCCGTGGAAGATCGAGTTCAATATACCACTTCCACGCGTGTCGGTCTTGATCTACAATACGAAGCAACAGTACCATCAGTGCCACGCTTTCACTAATGCGGTATTGACGAAAATGCTTCAGACCTCACTGCGGTAACCCATCAGACAGCGGCTGGGAATCTTGAACTGAAGCCGCACTTTGTCGTGAATCTCCTTGAATTCAACGATCTCACCACCACGGGTAGATAACTTATCGATAACTGTGCCAGAGAAGTCAGAGTCGACATCAATTGTCACTTCTTCGATGGGCTCCAGCTTCTGGTTTGTCTCTGGATCCTTCTGGAATAGCACCTGCGGGGCCGAGACGGACATCTCAAAGCCTTCACGGCGCATTTCTTCGATCAGAATAGCAAGCTGAAGTTCACCGCGGCCATGCACATCAAAAGCTTCCGATGAAGAACTGGGAGAAATGGATATTGCAACATTGTTCTGGCGATGCCAATTGAAGGTGGATGTTAGCAATTCACACGGAAAACTGTGAGCATCGAGCAAGCACTTACCTCGCACTCACGCTCAAGACGCTGTTTGATGTGAGAGGACGTGAGGAACTTGCCGTCTTTGCCTGCAGTTGGAGCGTCATTTACACCAAACGTCATTGATATCGTGGGAGGGTCTAACTGGGGGGACGGAATGGGCTCTGTCACGGCCATATCAGCGATTGTGTCGGACACGTATGCGTTTACGCCAGCGATGGTAATGATATCACCTGTTGCATAATGATATCGTGCCAGTGAGTTAGTAAGCCACGTTCAAGCAATGAATCCAGGGTCAAGAACGTACCAGCAGTAGCCGAGGTGATTTCTGACTTGGCAACACCACGAGTAACAAACATCTTGGTGACTCGGCCCGTTTCGAGCTTCTTGCTGTCGAGGTTCATCACTTGGATTGAGTCTCCGATCTACGTATAGCCCACACCATAACAATAAGAAACATTAGAACACAAGAATGAGCGTCTGTGACAGCGAGAAGCACCTACCTTGACAGTTCCGGCATGGACGAGACCAGTTGCCAAGCGGCCAACGTACGGATCGTGGCCAATCATGGTGACAGCCATAGCAAATGGCTTATCGGCATTGGCTTTTGGTGCCGGCACGTAGCGAGTAATCTCGTCAAGTAGCGGCAGCATGCTGTCACGCGTCTGGCTTTCATTGTCCAAGTCATGCACAGCCCAGCCCTGCTTGGCAGACGCGTACAGTACAGGAAAATCCAGTTGATCGTCATTGGCGTCAAGTGCTACGAACATGTCGAAGAGCTCGTTCTCAACCGAGCCATCCAGACGACTGGTGTCACGGTCCACTTTATTGACAACTACGAGCGGCTTTAGTCCGCGATGCAGTGCTTTAGTCAGCACAAACTTGGTCTGTGACATGGGACCTTCTGTGGCATCTACGACCAGGACTACACCGTCGACCATGCTCAAGATGCGCTCTACTTCCCCGCCAAAGTCAGCGTGCCCTGGTGTATCAACGATATTGAGCACATGTCCATTGTACTCGACACGCGTACACTTGGACATGATAGTAATACCGCGCTCTCGCTCAAGATCAATGGAGTCCATGACACGCTCTTCTGAGAGCGTATTGCCGCCATGCTTGAGTAGCTGGTCAACTAGAGTCGTCTTGCCATGATCGACGTGTGCCACAATAGCCACGTTACGAATCTTCTCGGCCGTGACAGCAGAGTAATCGGTAGTAAAGACACGAGATAGCATAGGAGCATTGTGTTGGATAAAAGAGCGCGGACATGAGCGCACGCGCGCCACGACAGCAGGTAGGAGAGACCGGCGGAGCATGGCGGCAAAGCTGTGAGTTTGGGTGGAGGAGAAAGCTCACTAGCCCCTAACCTCTGTTAACTTACTATCTTATTCGTCCACTAGTTATCCTAGAGTTGTCATGGATGGAAATGTCCTCAAGCCTGCGTTTGTTTGACTCTTTTAGTCTACGCTACTATCTCCGCCTTTCTTAGAGCTTAGATGCGTCCTTCACTGCAAAGCTCGCGCTTGAGCAACGCCAGCATGTTGATAGCCGCGTTCACGTCACGGTCCCAGTGCTTAGTATTGCACTCTGTGTGGTTGCGGCGGAACACTCCGTAGCATTTCGTCGGCGTTTGGAGATCCGTCCACCGCCATACTCGCGTGTCGTCTTCTTCGATAGCTTCTTGTCAAGCGTATGGGCAGAGTACGTAACAGACGAAAGCGTCTCGTGGCACTGCGAGCGAAGCTTGCTCATCAAGAACTTGTCCATAAACACCGCCATGGCACGTTTTTGCAACGCCTGTTTCATCCCTTCCGGCAGACTAGGCGTGTATCTTTTGGGCTCACTTCAGTCCCCGTACACCACCCATGTCTCCGTACTCACCGTCGGTTCAACACGCTTTGCAATCGCATCGACCGCCACACGATCCATGCGCTTCGAAAAGAACGTCTACTTGAGGAACGGCCAGTCCGTGCTGAAGTTTGCCCAGAGCCCAACATTACTCCAAAGGTACTGCAGCCGCTCCAGATACTTGGCACATAAAACCCACATAAAGGAGGACTTGTGTTGAGCTTGATGTGTACATCATGGCCCACACAGGAAGCATCAAGTACATCCAGACTCTCTTCTCATTAGGCACCTCCGCCATCCTCTTCTCAATCGCGTTCTAGAACTTTCATAGGAGTCGAACGCAGAACATTAGACCATTTTTATCAATACGGTTTAACCGCGGAATCTACTGCGCGCTCCAGTCGGTGCCATCTGGCGTAAGAATATCGCGCATCTGCAGTGCTTCCGCCTCATCCATCTCGTCAGTCCACTTGCATCGCAGTCCTCCTTCTTTTTCTTCTTCTTCTTGTCGCTACGAAGCCTTGCAAACGTGACTAGCACGTAGAGTCGGAGGCGTTCAAAGTAGTGCTCGCGAATCATTACACCAGCATTGACCATCATCAAAGTTCTATTTTGAGCCGAATATCCGGCGAGATTAGAAACTTTCACGTGTTGTGCTCTCTATGACTGATGTACTCGGATACTTCCCACAAGTCGGAATTCTTCTGTGCACTGAAACGCATCTGAAGACACCACGCCCGTACATCAGTGGTCAAAGAAGGTGTAGACGGTGTAGTTGGGGAGAGAGGAAGATTATTCTCCAGATACCGGAGCGTGGGAAGATTGTAACTAATTATTAAATTATGGGGCTGTCGGAAGGTCAGTAGTCGTCTAAAGCGATTCTGTGACATGCGTGAGTTGCTCTAGGATCCAATTATTGAAAAATTCTATCAGCCGAGAGCTGCCTGTCGTGAGGGCCAGAAGACGAGGAAGGCGAAGCAGTATATGGGCCTGTGCAGGAGGAACTGGTCGTTTTCGTTTTTTGGTGCTTGGGGTGAATCATCCAGACCAGTCAAGCTCCGGAACTGAAGCGACCAAGTCAGCTGGAGGTCCAGAGTATGTCTGAATTGTCCAGCGGGTCAGTCGAAACTTGGTTTTTGTATGATTTGCGTGATCAACCCGACCCAGACCCAGATCCACCTCTGCGGAAGATCAAAGATCCACCAACCAAAAACCTCATTCCGCATTTTGCAGGCAAGCTTCAAGAGTGAGGGGAAACCCACGACGAAGAAGCCTCAAGTGCTGCGTGGCGTCTACAATGACGGGCGCTCGGAAGACCTCTGTGCTGCTAACGCTGCTAGTGGTTGCGGTGCTGGCAAGCTGCCATGCAAACACGACTGGGCCACATCATGCGTGGCACAAGCTCACGGATTCCCAAAAGATGTGGATAGATCCAGACACGGATCCAGCGTACTACACTACGTTGGTGCCCAAAGAAGCATACGATTTTGGGGGTAATGCTTCCTATAATAACGAGTACACGCTCATCTTCTCGGACGAGTTTAACAACTCGAAGCGCTCGTTTGGAGCCGGCTATGACCCCAAGTGGACAGCTGTGAACATTCGTGATACCAGTAACATGGGCCAGCACTTTTTTCTGCCCCAGGCCGTGCAGGTTGACAAAGGCAATCTCATCATCACCACCACCAAGCCGAAAAAACGCTACCGTGGCGCCAAGTACGTCAGCGGCAGTGCGCAGACGTGGAATAAGTTTTGCTACACTGGCGGTTATATTGAAGTCCGAGCCATTTTGCCTGGCAAGTGGGGTATCCCGGGAACCTGGCCAGCTATCTGGATCATGGGCAACATTGGCCGTGCCGCTTTCCTGAATTCACAAGATGGTACATGGCCCTGGAGCTTTGATGTTTGTGCTCCCTACATTGAAAAAGTCGAGAAGGTCAAGCAAAAGATCAATGCCTGTGGTAACCTCACGAACAAGCACGACAAGAAGTCGTATCCGGAAAGGTACGGCTTAAACCCTTTTCAAGGTCGTGGTGCCACGGAAATTGATGTGATTGAAGCCCAGATTCGTGCTCGAGATGAGCCGGCGTTCATCTCGACGTCACTGCAAATCCGTCCGAGTCTGCTGGATGATATGCGTCCTGCATCCGAGAACTTGCCCGGTCCCAACCAATGGTATCAAGGCCTCAAGTTCGGCGAGTTCACGCGTATCAATAGCGACTACTACGGTGAGATGGGCCTCGACTCCATTTCTGCCCTCACGCAACTCGAATCGAATGCTTTCAACTCGTTTCACATGTACCGCCTGGACTGGTCTCCTGGTCCCGAAGGTTACATTCGCTGGTGGTTAGACAATGCTTTCTTGTTTGAAATCCCTGGCTCGGCGCTGAACAAGTGGGTGGAAAATGTGCCTCCTCGAATGATTCCAGTGGAGCCCAGTTACATTATTCTGAGTACAGCCGTTTCCGAGAAGTTCTCTCCGCCGTGCTCCGGTCAGATTTGTGACTCATTGTGGCCCTCGAACTTTACGATCGACTACGTGCGCGTCTATCAGGGCAATCCGAATCGGTACACGTCAGTGGGATGCAACCCAAAGGCATATCCAACGACCGACTGGATCTACAATAACCCAGTGATCTACGGTCTTCCTTGGTATGTGTCGCTACGCGTGGACATTGGCCTTTTGCAATTATTCGCGGTGATAAATGCGCTGATGGGTCTCTTCATGGCATTCCGTGGCTCATCCCATCCGAAGATAACGGCGGCTTATGCTAGTTCATTGTGGCTTACTGCGTTGTTTTACGGAGCTCTGAGTGCCAGTGCCCCTGAAGATCTTGTATGGGTCCAGACCGCGCTTGCCTGTCTATGCGGAGTAGTGCTTGGAGGTTTATGCTGTTTGGTGTATCCGGTCTCCCTGGGTGCGATGCTTGGCCTGTACGGCGGTGTAATGATCAGCCAATTCGTGCCATTGTTATCTTCGCGAGTAATCACAGCAGTGCTCGTATGCGTCGGCATCGCGCTAGGATGTATCCCGCAGATTGACACCAAGCACATTGTGATCGTATCGACTTCATGGCTTGGCAGTATGGCATTTTTGTTGTCTGCGTCGCTGTGGGCGAGCGAAGGGGACATTGCAGAGAATGCGTGGAAACTCGCTGGTTTTATCTTCAACGGTGATCGTCGCGACCATATCGGCTTCTGCACCAAATATTGCTTACCAATGTATGGTTTGCTTCTCGTTCTCAGTACCACTTCGACGGCCTATGCGTATTATCGTATGCGTGGTGTGCTGCTGCGCAATAACACAATCCAAGCACGCAAGGCTAAATTTCCTCCAGTGTCTGCAAGCTCCGATGCTCGCTCCTGGCGACCTGGTAATAGTGACGTGTCGGGGGTTGAGAAGGATGTGGTGAACTTCTTTTCGCCGTCCAAGCTTCCTCATAACATGCAGCAATTCAGCACCATTTTCCGAATAGCTGTGAACGTGCAGCGCTCGTTTGGTTTCCAGCTAGACAACTTCCGCAACCAGACAGAGCACATTGTGGTGCTCCTCACCAACAACACTCGCAATAGTGGAAACCCCTATCGGAAGCTGCACGACTTGGTATTCTCCAATTACAACAAGTGGTGCTCTAAACTCACGATTCCGCCTCTGCACTGGAGTGAACGGCGGTCACCTCAAGGTGGTCTTACCAGTGTGGACGAGATTTCGGTGGATTTGTGCTTGTTTTTCTTTATTTGGGGTGAAGCAAGCAACCTCCGTCATTCGCCAGAGTTCTTGTGCTTCCTGTTTCACAAAATGAAGGAAGAGTTCCCGTCAGTCCGTCACTCTGAACGTGAAGCCGGATACTTTTTAGACACAGTGGTGACACCTGTGTATGGTTTGTTGAGGTCCGAAATGACGTCCAAATACGATCACGAGGACCGGCACAACTACGACGACTTTAACGAATTTTTCTGGTCGAGAGAATGCTTGAATTATGATTACAAGCACGAAGAGGTCATCGACGTTGCATCGCCCAACCCCGCCATGATCTTCCAGCAGAAGAAACAACAACGTGAGGGAGGCTTCAGCACTCAAACAGGGCTCAACAACCGTGCGAAAAATGCCGCCTATTTCAACAAGCGCAAAAGCATCGCGGAGGGGTTTACGGAGTCTGCAAAGACATTCGTGGAAAAGCGGATGTGGCTGGTTCCGCTGCGCGCATTCAACCGGATCTTCAACTTCCACGTGATATCGTTCCACTTTCTGGCTGTGCTTGCGTTCGCAAATGAGCAAGAAATGAGCTTCTCGGATTCATGCAAGATTGTCTCGAGCACATTAATCACACCCTTCTTGCTGGACCTTCTACGGGATGGCCTTGATATTTTCGCAGTGTACCATGTGCACCAGAAGACATTTTCGTCAGCGCGTAGCGTCTTGCGCGTACTTTTGCATCTGGCGCTTGTAGTGGTGTCGTCGATGCTGTATTGGTATGCCTGGGTCTACGGCGATTTATGGTGGCAGTCATATTACGTCATAGGGATGCTTTTGCACGCTCCGGGCTTGCTGAACTGTATCATGCAAGTCACGCCTGGTTTCACGAACTGGACGCGGCACACAAAGTTTGCCCCTGTTGCATTCATTCGCGACATTGTCAGCCCAATGAATCGCTTGTACGTGAGCGACAACGTGCTGGACCCGGCATCGATGAGTTTGGGCTACCAATTCTTCTGGGTTTCACAGCTCTCTTGGAAATTGTACTTCAGCTACAAGTTTGAGATTTACCCCCTCGTCGTGCCAACTTTCTTGCTCTACGCCGATCATGTGGAGAACCGAGTGAGTATGATCACAACCGCGGCTCTCATCTTCATTAATTGGATGCCGTTCTTTTTGGTTTTCTGCGTGGACATCACGATTTGGAATTCGATCTGGATGGCCTTCACAGGCACCTTTGTGGGGTTTTCGCTACACATTGGCGAAATCCGCAACTTCACCCGCGTTCGCTCAGCGTTTGGCCGCGCGGTGAATGCATTCAACACCAAGGTGATCTCGCGGAGCTCGAAAACGGGTCTTCAAATTGTCGAAAGCCCTGAAATGTCGTACGGCTCTACGGCCATCGGTCACGAGGTGCTGGACCGCGTTGCTGGCGGCGCGGATCCGACGTCGAAGATTTTATCTCAGCGACGGACATCCGCCCATGACGACGAGACCCCTTTGCTCTCTTTCTCGCGCCGCAAACAGACGCCTTTAGAGCGGCAAGCGGCGCGCCGACGCAAGTGGTTTTCGTTCTCGGTGGTCTGGGATACGATCATTGACAGCATGCGTGCGGACGATTTGATTTCAAACAAGGAGAAGGCCTTGCTTCACTTTCACCGTCTTGATGGTTATCAGCGGGAGATTTACCTTCCGCAGTTTCAGCTCGCTGGCTGTTTCGAGAACTTTACGTCTTCTGTTCTTGACATTTACTCGTCTAATGGCGGGAACGTGTCGGAACGTTTGCTACAAGACACATTGCTGGAAATTCTCAGTGAAAACCCAATGGTAGAAGAAGCTTTGGAAGAAATTTGGGAACTTGCGAACTGGGTGCTTGTCAATGTACTTGGGCCGTGCCACGCCAACGATGTGAAGTACATTACAAGTGTGCTCAATTCGTGGGCAGCACGTGGTGTGTTCCGCGCACTGAATCTGCAGAAAGTGGCTCCGTGTGGTCGCGCTCTAGCGGGCTTGGTGTCTCTATTGAAGTCGAATGCCCGTACCTGGAAGAACAACGCCAAGGTGATCCCAGTGCGCAAAGATCCTTCCGAATACGTGTCGTACGAGTTTCCGCAGCAGCCGAGTTCGTACCGCCCGGCATCGTCTGGACTTACAAAATCTGCAAGTACCACAGGTCTGTCATCCCTTGGCCTTGAGCCTCCTCGTCGTAGTCGTGGTTCTGGTGTTGCTCGCATCGCACGCATGCAACAGCAGACGCACAAACCCGCAGTCACGAACGGCAAACCCGTGCACTCGATTCCCAGTGCTCACATTATGCAAATTCGTGAGCGTGTACGCACATTTTTGAACCTAGGAAAGGAGATTTTGGCTCATGTTCCTGAAAACGACCCTGTGTACGCTGAAAGCAAGGGCATTTCAGACCGACTGACTTGGATCCTCACACAAGAGCGTGGTTTCATGTGGGACGACAATTACACGGGGGAGCAAATCACACTCACTGTATTCGAAGCCCATACGGATGTAGTGCTGTCGCATCTGTACGGCCTCCTGACCCTGCAAAAGATCGACGCTGAACCCCAGTCTTTTGACGCACGCCGTCGCTTGCTGTTCTTTGTGAACTCGCTGTTTATGGACATGCCTTTGGCCCCGTTGCTCGAAGAGATGAAGTCTTGGAGTGTTATGACGCCGTTCTATGCTGAGGACGTTCTGTACTCCAGAAAAGATCTTGAGAGCAAGCAAGATGGTCTCGATGTACACACGCTGCTGTTTCTTCAGACACTTTACAAACGAGACTGGGAAAATTTCTTAGAGCGCGTGAAGCCCAAGAAGAATATTTGGAAGAACCCGGACACAGCCATTGAGCTGCGCATGTGGGCCTCGCTCCGTGGCCAAACGCTCTCGCGTACGGTGCAAGGCATGATGTATGGTGAAGCAGCCATACGTTTGCTTGCCGAGATTGAGCAAGTTCCGCAGCAGAAACTTGAGGACTTGATCAACACCAAGTTCACATACGTCGTTGCATGTCAAATTTACGGTCGTCAGAAAAGAAATAACGATCCCAAAGCGAGTGACATCGAGTTTTTGCTGCACCGGTTCCCGAATCTTCGCGTGGCGTACATTGATGAGGTCCGCGTGAACTACCAAAAGGAGCAGTCATACTTTTCGGTGCTCATCAGGGGTGGCGAAGAAATTGGGTCTGTGCATGAAATCTACCGTGTACGACTACCTGGTAACCCAATCTTGGGTGAAGGGAAACCCGAGAACCAAAACGCCGCCATTGTGTTTACTCGTGGTGAAAACCTGCAGACAATTGATATGAATCAAGATGGATACCTCGAAGAAGCGCTGAAGATGCGGAATCTGCTTGAAGAGTTTGACAAGGGGACGGACGATCGACCCTACACAATCGTGGGGATTCCGGAACACATTTTTACGGGCAGTGTGAGTTCGCTGGCTAACTATATGGCGCTGCAGGAGACATCGTTTGTAACGTTGAGTCAGCGTACCTTGGCACGCCCATTGCGCATGCGTTTGCACTATGGTCACCCGGACGTGTTCAACAAACTCTTCTTCATGACGCGTGGTGGCATTAGCAAGGCTAGCAAAGGCATCAACCTCAGTGAAGATATTTTTGCGGGCTACAACAACTGTATGCGCGGTGGATGTGTGACCTTCCCGGAGTACACAAAATGCGGAAAGGGACGTGATGTGGGCATGCAGCAGATCTACAAGTTTGAGGCCAAGCTGGCTCAAGGAGCTGCAGAGCAGTCGCTGTCGCGTGATGTGTACCGAATCAGTCAACGCCTCGATTTCTTCAAACTGCTCTCGTTCTACTACAACCATGTGGGCTTTTACTTGTCGACGTCGGTCATTATCTGGACGGTGTACTTCCTGCTTTATTGCAACGTACTGCGCGCCTTGCTTACGTTGGAAGGCGTTGGAGACCGCGAACCTGTGCTGCTGAGCACGTTGCAGGTGATGCTAGGCTCGGTTGCTTTCTTCACAACTGCACCATTGCTAGCAACCATTTCCGTCGAGCGTGGTTTCAAGGCCGCATTGAACGAGATAATCGTCCTTTTCGTGACTGGTGGACCGCTGTACTTCTTGTTCCACATAGGCACAAAGTGGTTCTACTTTGGGCAGACAATTCTTGCTGGCGGTGCGAAATACCGTGCGACGGGCCGTGGTTTCGTGACAAAGCATTCGTCGTTCGATGAGCTTTACCGGTTCTACGCAAGCAGCCATCTTTACGCGGCCGTAGAGATTGCCACTGGTCTTACTGTTTACTACATCTTCACGATTGGCCACCAATACTTCACGATGACCTGGTCGTTGTGGCTTGTGTTTGTATCATGGTACTGGTCGCCCTTCTGGTTCAACCCTCTATCGTTCGAGTGGTCTGACGTGATGGAAGACTTTCGATTGTGGTTCAAGTGGATGCGTGGCGATGGCGGCAACCCGAACCAGTCGTGGGAGGCGTGGTTTAAGGAGGAGAATGCTTACTTTTCGACTCTGCGGCCATGGGCTAAGGCGTGCGTCACGATCAAGGGTGGATTGTTTGCGCTTGTCGCGCTGTCCATATCTTCGACTAGTGACGAATACCACTCGATCCTGACGCAAGCTACATGGATACCGTTGGCTATCTGCGTATTGATGGCTGCTGTGTACCTTAGTGCCGAAGCGGTCTTCTTCACATCGTCTCGTTCCAACGGCGAGAGTGGCCTTGTTCGCTTCCTGAAGCTCATTTTGCTGCTTGTGCTGTTGTCGGCCCTCGTTCTCGCATTTACCTTTGTGGATGGTATGTGGCAGTGCATGTTGAGCATGGGATATCTCGCAGCGGCAGTAGGCTGCTGGGCGCTGGTGTTCCTCGGTACCAACTCACGCTTTGTTGGAACTCTTTATTTCGTGCATGATGCCGCACTGGGACTGGTGTCGCTGAGTCTGATCATGCTACTAGCAGCGTTCTATGTCCCGGGGAAGATTCAGACGTGGTTGCTTTACAACAACGCTTTGAGTCGTGGTGTAGTGATTGAAGACATTCTCCGATCCAGCTCGAGCAACGACGACCGCGATGATGATTTGTCAGTGCAGCAGATGCGCTCCATTATCATCGAGCAGCAGCGGTTTATCAACGTGTTGACGGCCAGTGGCAGCGAGACGGACATTCGTAGTGCTGATCCCAAAAGCAAGAACGATCTCATGCACGCAATGAGTGATAACACGCTCAACGCAGTGCTGCGAAACATGTCGGAATCCGAGTTGAGTGCGCTGCAGGATTCGTCGAGCCGCCTTCAGGCCATAATGTCGGAGGAAGAGCGCAAGGTCGCGCAACGCAAGCAGCAGGAAGAAGAGCAAAGACTTGGCACAAATCCGTCGCTGTCGCGCACGCGTCGAGCCTTTTCCACGAACGATTTCTCTGCCATTCCGGCGAACGCGTCTCCCTTTGAAGCTCCGACACAGAGCGACTCACCCGTGTCCACCAATGTCGTCACTGATAGTAGTGGCTCTATCAACAACGGACACGACAAGTCGCGTGCGTAAATTTGTTAGACAAACTTGCAATAGGTAGAGCGCGAAAACTCATTCATGGGTGGTTTGCATTTTGAGTAAGGAACTAACTACCATTGTTCACAATGTTGTTGCATGTGTAACCCACGTATTGTACTTGGTTGAAGTAATACTTACAAGAGGTCCTAAGACTGATCCGATGGCTTCCTTGATCTAGGTTTCTTCCCAAAGCCACTGAGGAACTTCATGTTGGCACTCAATTTCTTTGTCAACGAGCTTTTCTGGAGCGGGTCAGAGCTAGTCAACACAGCAGTCTTGAAATTCTCGACCACGTCGGCTGCGACAACGCACTCCTCCAACTTCTTCTCGATCTTGTCGAGGTTCTTTTCAGACACCGACCTAATGGTTTCTAGATCCTCGAACAATTGCGATGAAGACACGTGCGAGTAGATCTTTCGGCTGTCAGAAGCGAAGCATTCATCAATGTCTTGACTTGGTGACATGGCCAAGTTGGCAAAGAGCTGCTGAATTGCTGGAGAATTCTTCTCAATAAATGGGTTAAGAACCCTAGACAAAGCAAAGAGCGAGACAATAGCGAGTGAGTAAGCGCATACACCATCAGATCAGCACGTCTCGAACGCGTGGCGTACTTAAATTGGGGCTCTCGGTCTCCAAACTTCACACCAGTAGCTGTCTTGAACAGCAGCTTCGTGACGAGCACTAGCACACGTCGCGTTTCCGGTGAAGGAAGCTGTTTTGTAAGGCCATATAAATGTGGGGTAGTAATAGCTGGGCAAACGAAGCGAAGGAAGAGAAACCCTCCAATCACCGACTGTACAAACACCCAGTTAGATTTGGGGCTATCTCAATCACCTGCTGTAGGGAGAGTTGGCACGTACCCGAGTCAATGTTGACGCATCCTCCGCTTCAACGCCCTCCTTTGAGCCATCGAAACGACTGATAACCTTCGAGTTCAAATGGGAGCAAATATGAAAATACGACGACGGAATCTACGAACATCAAGAAACATGGCAATTAGCTTGTGTCATGGTGAGCCTTTGAGACCAGAGAGGGTGCTACTTACACAGTGAGTGTTCTTCATGATCGAGTCAATGATGTTTTGACACGCCCGCGTCAAGTTAGCGGCAATATGATCGGTTTGTGCCTCATCGTGCAGTGACTCCACCTTGTGTGGGTTCAGCTCCATGTCGGCAATCTTGAGCTTCAAAATCTGGCGGATGGGATCCGAGAGCGCTACACGAATGAACTTTGACCCGATTGCTTTACTGTACGTGGAAACTAACCTGCTCGCATAGTCATCCGAGCGAAAAAGTGTTGCCACGTTGATGACAGAAGCAACTTCGATCTCAATTGCCCAGCGAATAAGGTGGCTGAGGCGATTGCGACTTCCAAAAACGCGAAGAAAAGGGGAAAGTAAAAGCATTTTATCATCCCGTCCCGCACTCTGAAGGATTGAAGCCACAATCGACATTGTGTCTTCGACAACCAGCGATAGCAGATCCTTTGGTGGCTGTGGCAAAGGAGCCCGATCATTTTCTCCATTGAAATAACCGCGTGCTGATCTCGGAAAGATACTACGCGTCTTTGGACTTGTTTCACCAGGTGACCACTCCTTTCGTAATGCAAGCTGTCTGTCAGCCTCATCGAAGACGTCCACTTGTTCCAATGGATTGGCAGCAATTCCTTCTCGAATTTCGGCAATGATTTCATCACTGATAACCAACTGCTCAGGCAGGCGTGTCTGATCCGGCTGGGTAGATACAATAAAGTCCTTCATGACCTGATGAATAGAGTCGAGAAACCCACTTGCTTCCAAGAAATGACTGTCTGACTGCCGAATGAAATGCATCATTAGTAACAACACGCACACAATAATCAAATCATCGCGTGGTTTACCGCATCAAACTCGGACAAGCGTTCGATTTCGCCGTCCTCATCGTCATCAAAGAAAGAATCATCCTGCGTGATGGAGAAAATGCTGTCATTGCTGTCGTTCGAGTTAATCTGATCCAAGCCAAAGTCTGCTCGAACAAAGTACAAAAAGAGTAAATGCTTTAGCGCTTGAAAAGTGCGTTCAAAGGTGATCAATCATACCCGAAAAGAAAGATTGTCCAAGAATCGATGATGAACTTGAGGCGCTTTCCAAGGGAGCCTGATCAGAATTGCAATACATCTCATCAGTTTGGAATACCACCAAGGTTTGCAATTGAAGCGCAAGCATGTTACCTTTGATGGTTTGGGATCTACCCACAATGAAGACTGCAAATTGCGAGCAATCTCGGCAATCTCCATAGCTTGCTGTTGCAAAGAATCCTTTCTAAATCCAGCACTCGAGTCGACACAACCTGCACTAGTCTGTGAGTCTTGGAAACTCGAAGAAGGAGATCCGTCCTCACTGCTTTCATGTGCCGAAGATGAGTCAGTAACATCATCAGTATGCAAACTGCGTGCCATTTCAACCAGCTCTGCTGCTTGAAGCTGAATCGATTCATTTTCCGTTGAATCGTGGCAGCTTGTGGATGCCACACTTGGTGAGCACGTACGAAAGTCTGCGCTTACAGATTTCGAGGCTTCCAAACTTGATGCAGTCTCTTGCTCGGAGGCGGACGTAGCCACTTTCTTACAGGGTAAAGGCAACTCATTTTGAATAGAATTCTCCTTCTCACCATCTGAGTCAGCCTCCTCAGCAATCCGACGATCCTTGCAGCTTGATTGCACTTCGGTCGAGTCCTTTTCAATGCACAAACTCTGACTGTCGTCCCTTCCACTTTCCTGTGAGTCATTGTGCATACCCTCCGTGCTGTCCTCTTCCTTCGCATCATCATTCTCGTCACTTACGGGCGTGTCACCATCTTCAGATAAGACATCAGAAATCACTGAAGCTCGCGAAGACTTGCAGATTTCGATGGACGCATTGTCCAGTATCGCAAACAGATCAAGATCTTCTTTCTCAGTGCCACTTTTTCTAGCTTGATCCTCCTCGTCTTCTTCTCCTTCATATACCCGTTCCACGTCATCGTCTCTCTTTCCTCGAGCTTCTAATCCACAACCTTCTCCTCTAGATCCTTCGCTTTCTTTCATTCCTTCTTTCGCTTCTGCACCAGTTTTTTCAAATTCCTCAAGACGCGCCTGCAGCTTTTCAATCTCGTGTCTCTGTTTCTCCACCATACGCAGAGCATCTTGCAAACTTTTCGTCTGCTCTGGTTCAGTATCAAGCGTACGTCTTCGCCGTAGCCCGCAAGGTAAAGCTGTGTGTTGATGTGGCGACTGCACGATGATAGACGGCGAGGCTGAGCTCGATGATCTTGACAATCTTCGCGCTAGTAAGAGCGCTGCCTTCCCATCCATGCTGCGTCTTCTCAGGCTGCCAGAATATCCGGAAGCGTGACGCAGCTGATCGATCCATTCTGTGCGTGCATCCTGCGACGGTGCGCGAAACAGCAACACTCGTCCTACGGAAGACGTGATTTTCCAGCATGGACCACAGGCATCGCCCTCACTGAGGACATCGCCCTGTCGGAAGATGCGGTCTACAGCTTTGATATCAGCATCAACCAGAGGCACGATACCGCGAGGCCACTCGCCTAGATTAGCAAAGTAGAAGAGCGAGTGCGCGTAAATCCCGACAAAGTAAGGCTCCCAGGGCGACTCAAAGCGTCTGCCTTTCTTGTGCAATATGCGCAGCGTCGTGCGTTTCTCTAGCTCTAGTCCTGTGAGTAGCAACTCTGGACACTTGACCAGCTCTGGCCGCACAGGCGTCTCAGTCTCAGCTTCCACCTCCTTGTTAATTGAGTGCTGCGTCGTAAGTTCCGAGCCATTGAGACTGGAGATGCTCGTGCTGGTGCTTGGATTGAACACCGACGTCTGCAGCGCCATTGGGAAGCGTCAATTGGTACTCCAATACGTCACTGCGTCCCACAACTGGGTAAAACTTGTATCAGAGTGTCGCTTTAGGCACCGCAGAGGAATAGGATAGTGAGGAAGGGCAACTCCAATATTGTACAAAACAGCTGGTTTGCACAATGTCAAAACCCTAAGAATGGATATCTGGTGGAAGATAGTTCTGGGTTTCCTCGATTCCATTTATCCCGCCAGTATTTCTCCTTCGAAATCATATATGTATGATAAAGTTGTATCATTGAAATATCTCGTTAGCGGATCCACTGCAGAATACTTGATGGTACTGGCTTTGTGCGAGAAATCGTCGCCTTGCAACAAGCAACATACCGAAAGAGAGACAACAAATGGCGAATTGCATCGCCGGCTGAGCTACTGCTGCTGCTACTGCTACTGTTGCAATCACTCACGACTTGTGACTTGACCATCGTGCACCTGATGTCTTCCATGGATGAATCAAGCACACTCGCTTCTTCATCTTGACGGACATTTTGCAATGGGAGCGGCTATCTAAAACCTGCAGCGACATCATGCTCACTGAGTCCCACACCTCAGGTTTCCGGCTTTCTTTGTGAAGACTTTCGTGTCAATGCATCCGGTGCCAAAGGCTTCTCGAGGCAACGCAGTCCCCAGATCGTTCAATTGTCAGACTAGAAGTCTTTGCGTCGAGTCACAGATTGTGTCGTACTACATTACACGGTACATCGTCGCTCTCTCTAAGGGTGTGTAGGGGTTCTCTCGACACGCTGCTTAGGGTAGGAGGAGCGGACGATGTGTCATAAATGATACATCACGTCCGCCCCATATTCAACCTCAGCTGAGGTTTTTCATGACAGTCACTCTCGAACTTTAGCGATTGGTTCGACGAAGATGGGAGCGGAATGACCTTGGCTGATGCTGTATCCGTGGATCGTACAGAAATCGCGCTCAGCACATCCGCAATCGACCTTCTTCAAGTGATTCCGCCACACATTCTCACAAATGCTTTGGCAACTCGGACTGAACAGGATGGCACATTTGAGGAACGATTGTGCGACTGTTATGGATGCTTTCGGCGATAGAAGACCTGGATGCGATTCATGTTGATCGATGTTGTTTTTTCAATACCGCGTGTGATAGCGTCATGTTTGTTTTGTTGAAGCGTGAATATTCATTAATTACGATGATGCAAATAGCAGATATCGACGATGCGAAGAATAGTCTGTTGCTGTTCAAGCCATTGGAATACGCACTCGACCATTTTCGAATCAGCTTCATCCGTGATGATTCGGGCATTTCTTGCTCAAAGCTGTTCGATCCTTTCATCAAAGACACACATGTCATTGATCTCAAAGACCGCAAAGGGCACGATGTGCTACTACGGAGCAAACAGGAGTGCTTCTCAACAGCGTATTGCGGGCAAAGAAAGGATGCACGCTCAACGCGGCGACGATGACATTTGGTGACATGGCTGGCAAGCCTCTGGTATTCGCCGAAGTAATGACCATGATACGGCCGGTTTGGATGTTGCTTAGCGCGGGTTCAAATCTCGTCGAGAGCACAAGCTGCGTTGTTCCTGCTGCTGATATCAGTTGTGATACATAGCGCGAAAAGCGGATGACACAATGACAGATGTTACTTCTACTTGGC
>NQFO01003786.1:0-21576 GCA_003991265.1 Pseudoperonospora humuli | reverse complement strand
AAAATTCAGTGCTCGACGTCGAGATTGAGATCGTGTCCGCTAAAGACATTGCTGCTGGGGACTATTTTAGCATAAAAGCCGCACTCCAAGGTCGCGTTGCTTCCAGTGACGCCTATGCTCTCATCGAAGTGTCTGGACAAAAGGTAGCATGGACACGGCCTATCTTTGCGTCACTCGATCCCGAGTGGAAGGAGAGATTCTTCTTTAAGAATGTCAAGCCCGACACACTGTGCAAACTTTATCTACTGGACGAAGACATGGACGGTGACGATGCGCTGGGTCAGACACAGTTCACGACAGTCGACACAAACGGTACCGAGACGACGTTCGAGTTGCCGATCACTCGCAACGAAAAAGCAGCTGGTACCATTGTCGTCAAGGTCAAGTCACACGTGACGTCTGTCATTGGCGACGGCAAGCTGCAGCAATACGGACCTGTGCACTACTCGGCTCACTTGGGGATCACGTCCAGCGTCCTGTCGAACTCAATGACGGAAGACGACAAGCTCCAAGCATCGGCTTACCACTTGCAGATGCACAACATCGCGCAGATGTTGCCAAACGACCATGAATGGAATAAAAACTATCCCACGATCCAGAAAATCTTCTCTCCAGACCATCCGGAATCTCCTGTGCTCCGCAAGGCAATCGTCACTGAGCACGAAATGATTTACAGACACGGAGATACGACGCAGTACGGACAGCTTACGGACGAATCGGACTTCTTTAAGCTCGTGAACTACGGCCGACGACAGGACAAACCGGTGCTCTTCACATACGCTATCACGTCGACGGGCTGGTACTTTTCCGAGACAGGAGCTTCCTTCTTCAAGGACATGTTGTCCAAGCACATGCTGCACGCGAATGCTGCTTTTTCAGTCAAATATGCCGGTGAGTTCCACATTGAAAAGGGACCGAGCGGGAAATACAAGCTGCTGATCGACAACAATAGCGGCACTTACGCTCCACCAAAGGAGGATCTGCCTAAACTCAAGGACTTTGTCGAGAACAATTTTCCCGGAATTTTGGTGGAAGCCAAGGACCGCGATGATGAGGGAATGAAAAAGTCGCGCAAAGAGATTTTGGATGCGTGGGCGTAAGGCGAGTCAAACGCCAAGAAAGCGTCTTCCTTCCAGATCGTAAACATTTGCTTTTGTAATCCTGCGAAGCTGTCTTGGGCTTGGCTTGTCAAAATATATGTGTTCATTCTACAGAGCCTTTGGCTCGCTTTACTATACGGACTAAAGACAGTAAGTGCTGTTTACATCCAGGAATCCAGGATCTTCTTGCGTGTTCGCTGCGATCCTTCATCTTTGCGATCCAATGCCTCAACTGCGATTCCTGGAAAGTTGTCCTGAAGAAGTGCCTTGAGCTGTGGTAGATCCGTCTCGGGTGGTGTGTACGTGCCACTATCGTTGTCAATGATCAGCTTTGGCTCATCGAACAGAGAATGGTCGACGCGGAACTCTCCAGCGTATCTGTTTACCAACAAACGATAAAAGCTGAGGATGAGCCATTCTCACCAGAAACGACACAAGTGCACTTACAACACGGAAAATGCAGCGCCTGAATGCAGCATGTGCTTCGATAGCATGTCTTTGAAAAACGCTGCACCTGTTTCGGAGAAGTACCACCCATTCTTTGTGATGACATAAGTGAACAGCACTGGCTTGTTCTGGCGTCTGCCGTCATGAATGAGCTCAAAGAACTCGGCAGGCGAAGAAATCGCGCCGTATTTTGTCTTGTTAGGGCCGTGAGTGTAAATTACGGCGTGCTGTGTCATGATCGCTTGACGTAGTACCGCCGACTGAGGGAATTCTGGCGAAAAGATGCGCTGAATCGTCAGATAGTTTTTGTTCCACTCGTGCTCCGTCGACAAGAAGTGCGGGATATTGTGCAGCTGGATGTGGTACGCCAGTGACTCGACTCTAGCATCGTCCGACATTGACATGGTCATAAGTCCAGCCGTCACACTCGAGTGCACTGAATAGCGCACAGGGCCGACCTCGTGAAACACACCGCCACGTCCAGGATGGACCGGTATCGACTTGACCTAAACAAATATTTGCCCACAATTTCCATCAAATCTCTCATCTTCCAGTGACAATCGTTGAAATTTGGCTACAACCTTGACGACAATGGTGCCGGCATTTGTCCCATTAAGAGAAATGGCGAGCTCAAAGGTCGATGTTGCGCCGTCTGTGTTGACTGCAACGAAATGCGTCTCACCCAAATCATCATCGGCATTCACATCTTTGTCGAATAAGTGCAAAGTGCAGAGAGAGTCTGGCGGGACATTTTTGAAGAAAAACTTTTCATTCCATATTGGTTTCAGCGTGGAAAAGATAGGGTGAGTCCAGGCCACTTTTTGGCCAGCCACTTCAATCACAACGTAGGCGTCACTTGAGGTCAAATGCCCTTTCATCAATGCCGTGAGGCCCAAATAGTCCCCTGCAACGATGTCCTGTGGGATAGAAAGAGATGAGTGGACAAGTGGTTAGTGGAGTGAAAAGACCCAAATCGGATCGGTTCCATATTCTTTCGCACTTTGGCGGACACGATCTCCAGCTCCACATCGAGTACGGCACCTTCAGGTAAAAGGGATTCGTCCGATGGAAGTGGGAACAATGAGGGGATGGCCGAACGGGTCAAGACATGACGAACGTTGGAACTCGGAGCTTGGCCCATGATAAACAAGTTGAAAACTGACTTGACTTGATTAGAAGCGAAAACAGGTGGTCCCCACTATATCCCGCTGTCCTCACGCAATTTTGACAATGGAATAATGTCAAATTCCTGTGAACGACAGTGGACGTGCAAATAATTGGAAGACCAAAGCGACGGTAGAGAGATAGACGGATTTTTGGTGGACCTTGAAGGGCAGCGTAAGTGGCACAGTGTGGACCCTTTTCTTTCCCTTTCTACCAACTCTTAAGCGTGGACATGACCAAATCCATAGCGCGACAATGTTCACAGCCGGTTTTGAGCTCGCTAAGACGACAAAAGGCACTTGGCAAACATCGTATAGGACGAAAGTGGCACTCTCTCGAAGTGTCTAGTAGCATGACGTGTGAGAAACAAAACCGAATGGAAGTTTCGGTTGAGTAGCGTCGGCTTTGGTCTCCCATGAGGTCAGTCGGCATCCAGTAGAACACAGCACTAAATTATAGGCGACAATGCATGGGGCTAACGATCTGTCGTGAAAGCCATTCTTTCTACCGCTACTCAGTTGCGAGGAACGACATGCATATCTTAATCCTTAGTCTGTCGAGGCAGGATTTGCTGGCTATGCTCACGACAGACACGACTGGCTTATGCGTCTGTCCATGACAGGACTAGCTGCAAGCGTTTCAAGTGGACGCAAAGTTGTGAAAGGCGCTTTACTAATCTCAAGACGTCTACGACTGATCTCCGTATCCCACTCGTATCCTGCATTATGGCAATCACAATCGTATCGTCGCTAATCCTCATGTCTATCGACTTGATGACGACAAATGGAAATCGAAGCTGCGTTCGACGCTGCTATAACCAGCTGTCTCCAGTGTAGACACGAAATCTCACACAGAAGTAAGTACCTGAAACTCTTGTTTATAGCGTTTCTATCTGTTCTTCAACCTGATCGAAAGGCGTCGCACTCGATGATACATACGCCCGTGAGCAAATGCTGCCTCTCATATGTCGGAATGCAGTTTGTCGTGGGAAAAGTCCAGCAGAAACACGAAAGGGACGAGTTTGAAGCAACTACGAGTCGTCTCATTCCTCAATTCTTGTTCAAGTCTCCCTCAGTGAGTAGCAAAGTCGACAAATGTTCGCCAACCACTTTGTGACGATTGCACCTCATGCTGCCGTCATGGTGAGTCTTAAAGACTGTGGTAGTCAAGGGCACAAGGCATCACCCAAGACAAGCGACAAAGCCGTCAAGAAACTCAACGTGTCAAGGACGAGTTTGATACTGAAAAGAGTAACAAGATGCCGACTCCAGTGCCCAACCTCGTCCACCAAACCTCAACTTATCATCAAGCCAAGTCGCCACTACCAAAGAAGTTTTTCAACTTCTCTGAAATCTCTGGACATGCATCTTTATGTAGCAAAGTGCTCACAATACCGTAAGAGGCTTGGCGCTCTGTAGATAAAAGAAAGTCATATATTATGCGTAGTCGTTCATTTTATCATACGCACTCGTGTGTTTCAGTAAGCGACAGAGTTTCTACTGCTAAGTACAGTGCCTTCATCATTTGTGTAGCCCATTTCAATTGAGCGAGTAGCCCTGGAGCGTCGAGCGCGGAGCAAAGCTTAGCTTGCCTGGCTCGTACGACTCGACGTGGGAAGCCATTTGGGCAATGGAGCAGCAGCTGCAGCAGAAACTCAAAGCGGCGTCTTCAGCGTACGATCCCGAAATGCTGAAGAGCGTGCGGATGCGCCAGCGCAGTCGCATGAGACACAAAGCCGAGATGAAGGCGCTCAGCCAAAAGATAAAGTCGAAGAAGAAGCTGTGAGTAGCGGTCGCGATAAGTGCGAGCAAATAGAGGCCTCCAAACAGCCCCAAGACGTGGTAGAACGGCATGAGACCGAGACGCGACGAAATCTGAGCCACCGCTAGACCAGGGCAACAACATGAAGTGACACCTAGAAGACGAGAAGCACCAAAAGTGTCAATGAAAGAGAACTAGGACCGTATTCCACACGATATAAAAGACGTACCATTAGGCACGAGCGAGTCGGTGAAGCCAAAGATGCCAGTCTTCCAGTGGCCAATGACGATACCATTCGAGTCGACGCCTTGACTGCTGTTGTCATCATCCAAGACATTGACCTTCACGTCGCTATCCTTGGTCGGTGGCTCGAACTGCATTGTCGATGAAAAGTTGGTAGTAATGACGTTTGCTTGAGCTGGAGAATGAAAGAATGAGCTTACAACGAAGCTTCGGATCCATTGCAAGATGTCAAGATGGCTTCAGGTTCTGATCCTGGCTAAGACCAAGCATATTAATACTTGGCGTTATGTCTGTGAAGGATTTTATCCCAAATGGGACAACGACCTACTAACTACTGCGAATGATCGGGTCTACGAATGGAGGCACTACAAAGCCACGACCAGAGAATTCGAAAACAAGCAAATCGAGTCCTTTGTCGTCTTCAAAGCGCTCGAGACCTCACCCTTTGACTTTTCCAAGTCGCAGCGCTCCATCGCTTCACCATTCGCGATTGTCACGTGCAACTCAATGTTTCGTTGAAAGCCCTCAAGGAATGGGACAAAGCACCGATGATTCACTTCCACGACGTCATCGTTCGCATGAGTCACTTGACCAATGGTTTCAACGCATTCTCCATGTCAAGAAGCTGTCGCCTTTGGATTTATGCGATTTGTTTTCGTATGGAGACACAAGAAAGTATCCCCTCGTCCCGTTGCATCATGTTTGTCACGTCTTGTTCAAGCTCGACCCTGAATCAAAGAAAGGTGCAGGTCCCCTCACGGACGAAATGGAGGTAACCAAGTTGCTAGTCGATAGAGCTTCAATAGCCTCTTGCTCACTCTTTGTTCTCCTTGATTTGTGATGACACGCAGGAGTTTCTGTACCAGTTTAGCACCGAAGAAAGAGGTGAGCTCATGGTCAATATGCGCGCAGCACTACGAGCCCTTGATATCTGGCACTCTCGAGATACTGCGTCAGCTTGTACGCCCAAATTTCGCTCCGCTCCTCGATCGACGCTGGAACCCACGAACCCAAAAATGAAAAGTGGCATTCCAGACTTGCAAGACGCCAATGTGCGCCTTCGTGGACAGTCCGAGTCCGCCAGGTTAGCGAGTCACGTCAAAGCCTCAGTGGATAGAACGATTTCCCACACGTGGCCCCCACAACATCAAGCAAACGCAACGAAATGGAGTGCAGGAGTTTCTCCCACTTTCACATGTCCGTCAGCTTTGTCACATTCGCGACTGCAGATCGTAAATTGTCACGAACAGGAATTGGTCGAGGTCGCGAGCAAGCTGCAGTTGTGAGTTGTACCCATTTGAGGCTGACTTGAACGACTTTGTCGCTAATAGACGGGTGTGAACTCTAGCAACGGTGTCAAACGTTTGGAGCAGCTGCTGATGGAAGGCGACGAAGACGCGACTGGGTTTGTAAATCCCAAGCAACTTTGGCAGCTTTTAGCGGATGAATTCGAGCTGGAGATTAGTGCGACTCGACTAGTTGAAATGTGTATGGGGATGACCTTTGATGCAAGGGCTACACTCGACTACAAGGAGTTTATCGACGTGCTGCTGGACATTCTGATCTACGCTATCCCAGAGATCCGCGAGTCAACAAAGAGGACGTCGCTCATGCGTTTGGATCAGTATTTGCAAAGTGGATTCCCGTCCGGACGTGAACATGCGCGCCAACTTTTAGACCAACTTTGTGCCAAGTACGACCTGAATGACGACGAGTGCATCTCAGTCGCTGAATTCGTTCGTGTGCTTCACGTGGACTTGATCCAATACCACGCACTCAAGCAACCGTGTCCACTGCAAGAGCCGGAGCTTGTGCAACTTGTTTATCCTTTTATGCTGCAGCACGCTGCTCACGACAAGTCTTCCGTCGGCTTTTTCTTCTATCCCGAGCTACTTGATGCCCTCCTAGGTCCATTTCCACTCGATAGGAAGCGTCCAATGGAGAGCGCAAAGCTGCTCCACCAAGCATTTGAATGGCGCTTTTGGCAGAATACGTACACAGCTTTGTGTGGTGGTGACGAGCGCATGGAGAAAAGAGTACGGGGTCAACTGGGCAAGATTCTGGCAAAGCTCGATCCTGACTCGACTTTTACCATCTCAACGCGTCATTTTGAACGGATTTTCGCACGACATTTTGACTCGGATGACATGGCGGTCCTCATCGCTGCTCTAACACTGGATGAAGACGTGAATGACGCATCAGATGAGGCGTGGAATGGTCCACACTTGCGATATGACGTGCTGCTGAGTTTGGTGTTTGGATCCCCGGCGCTTGATGACAAATCCTTTTTCACCAAACACATCGGAAATTCACTTTTACGTGAGCACGAGCGACTGGAATTGTGCTTGAAGGAGCTCCTTGCTACGAAAGGACCGTCTTCTCAACTCACGATAAAGGACTTTTACGAGCTTTGTGTCGTGCAGGCAGTAGATCGTCCACTGACGATTGTCGAGATGCTGTTTCTGTTTGCAACCGTGGATTCTTTTCACAAGGGAAAGGTTCAAGTCAAGACGCTCAACGAGTTCTTGGCAAGAGAATGCTGGCAAAATGAGGAAAGTCATGAAGCAGCAACGTCCACAGGGTCCGAGATCGGGGCAAGAACTGGCGCTGAGTCGATTCGAAAGCTCCTCGCAAAGTGCTGTGCTGGCCACGAATTGGATCGTGCACTTTCACGTCTCTTTCGTAAAGTGCAAGGCTCAAAGTCCCTTCGAGCCGTTGTGAAGGAAGTCTCCAATATGTTTCACGAGTTGGGTCTTGTCGATGCGCACCAGGACGATCTCAACTCTCTTGTCCGAAGTTTGTTGGAACAACAGAGCTCAACACCATGTGATGCTCTGTTCGATGCACTGCTCGACTGGGACGCTCTGATCAAAAGCATGGGGATGCCAGACGCTTTAGTGGAGGTGAAACAAGTCTTTGAGAAGTTTGACGTGGAAATGGTTGGCACAATTCCATTCAAGGACTGGAACAAAGTGTATCGTCGACTCTGTCAGGGCCGAGAGATGGAAGAATGGCAAATTCGTGTGGTCCAGCGACGATTCTCCGGTCAACGCCGTCGACGCGAACGAGAGCAAAGAATTGATTACATTCGTTTGATCGTTTTCCTGCTCGACTTGCACCAGCGACAAGTACGAAAGACTCGTCGACTTCATCTCGATGACAGCTTAGAGTCAAATGTCGAACGATACGGGAAAATGGGCCCTTGCCTCACGAAAGTCAAGATGAAGCCGAATTTTGGAACACCAAATGACTCCGACTGCTTTGTGCAGCCACAGAGTCGACGCAGGAGTGATCTTTGGGCCTCTGAGAGTGCTGGCTATACCATGTCTAGCCTTGGAGCTCATGATTCTTGACGTTGCTAAGGAGGTCTCTGATGTGCACGGGAACATCAAACCAGCACGAGCTTTTCTGTATTTATCTCTTGGTCTTGGCACGGATAGCGCACCGTGTACACCGTCAAGTTCTCCTCTTGAACACTCATCTTCAACTAGTCCTACTAAGTGCCGTACTGGGATGTCGATATCAAGTGGAAAGACGCAGAGAGAGCTAGAAACTTTGACTCTTGATCCCTTGACCCCAGTCAGACTCCAAAAGGTGCTGCAATTGACTCACCACGTTCAAGTGTCCACCCAACTCATTAGTCAGTTCTTTCTCCATCTCAGTTCGCCATCAAAAGACTTTCTTGATGTGGCACACTTTGCTCAATGGACTGCACTGCACCTCTCTCAATCCTCTTCGGTATCTTTCGATGTCATGGCTGCTGTCAGAACTACATCAACTTGATCTTTCACTGCAGAAACAGAATCTAAGGGCTTTACTTGCACACTTTGGCATGGAAGATACTTACGACGCCATTGATTACGCTCTTTATTTACAGCAATTGTACGAGCTTTGTTCGTCTTGGGACTGAGCCATCTTCACGTGGTGCATATGATGTCATGGATCGGGGTCCTCAGGTCACGTCCATACAGCAAGAACCTCCGTTGGTCCCATTTTCACTTCGTACGCCATCGACATCTTTCTGTCCACGACCACCGTCTCTTTAGTATCAACGCTACTCAGGTGACTATTCCCTGCTGAACAATCTTCCAATGGCGCATACTGCACTCGACACGGTCACAACAGAGCACTCCATGACCTTCATTCTCTTCGAGCTGTACGTCGGCTTGAGTGCGGACCAGCGTCGCACCCTCGCGCTTTCTCTTCCTCGTCAGGTTTTTGTCCTGTTCAAGGTCAACAGATCGAGCAAAGCAAAGCGACTAGTAGCACTGCGAGTAGCCCTTGCTCATCCTGGACTCGTTATGGACCATGGAGACCACCGTCGCGCACTTCTGCAATGCCTGCTTCAATTCTACGCAGAGCTACAGCACGAGTCTCGCGTTGCTCTTGAAGTGATGCATTCGCTCAAGAGACATGATGGCCTTCTCTCACGTTGTCACTTGCACATTATTGAGGTCACCACGACGCTTACACTACTCCCATCCTATCCGTCTTGTCGGTATTATAGTATGTATACATGATAAAGTTTCCTTTTTTCCTCCTCTTGCTTTTCGCTCGCTCTTGAGACCGTGATCTGTAGACAGATTCAAAGGCATGTGATCAAGTGCTCGCAATTCGTCACGTCAGCGTTCATGACCGTTCGCTCATAAAGTCCGACTACTAGAAAGCTTTGCATTGTTTCCGCATCTTGCAGCCTTTTGCAGAATGATGGTCATCGGTCATGTTGATGTGGGACACATGAGTGGTAAAAATTCGCGTTGTTGTGATGGCTCTGCTTGCGAAGTTGCAGCGCTACAGTCGCCGGCACTACGTCGCAGCGCTGCTATTGTTCTCTCTTTTCCTCATCGTGCGTAGTCTCATCTTGTCTTCCTGCAAAACTTGATGAAAACATGTATCGAATTAAGCCCTATAAATTGTTATACGCCATTGTAGCTCATCGGCCAATTCCAAGTGCTTCCACTTTTGTTCGTCGGGTCTGTTCCTGTGCTGTTGTTCTCCCGTTATGTCTTGCATCTGCAGCAGCATATCAGCATCGCGTATGATCTTGAAAGTCGTGAAATTTGCTCTCAAATACTGACTTGTGTCTCTCTTTTCTATCACAATGTTTAATTACGCAGAGACGAAGAGATAGAGCAACTTGTACGGATCTTCTTGGGTGGATTCTTCGTTAATTCCTTGTTGGCCTTGGTCCTCGAGTCGATTCTGAGCTCCGTGCTGGTCGTTCTGTGTTTTTATGACCAGCGGTCATCCATCCAAGACCAAATCCAAAAGTATAGGAATGCTCCTCACAATGACCAAAGCGTCAAGCTTGGCAAGACTCTAATGAGCCTTAAGATTGACAAGACTGTCGGATACTATTTGTTCCTAGTGGGGATAGCTTTTATCGTGGCCGGGCTGGTGGAGGAGTATCTAAAATACTGGATCGTTCAAGGCACGTGCTGTTGTGGGAGTTCAAGACGCCGTTGCTGCATTTTCCGTTTGTTTCGGTGCTGTAAAGGCAAAAGCGAATCGGTGCCAGCGTTTACGGCACTAAAGCAGCGACAGCAGCGACATAATGGGCGTCGAGGAATGATGTGTCACCCAAGTCGGCTATTGTTTCTTCACCGCCCACACGCCAACCACGCATATGTAGTGCTTTTGTCGGTAATCGCTGGAGCCCTGGGCTTTTCAGTGGCAGAAAATGTAGCCTTTACACTTGTAGCTCACACATTTCGGGACAAGCTTGAAGTTGCTGCTTCGCGCGGTATCATCGGTGCGCTGTTGCATTGCATATGTGGTGGAATTACCGGCGTACGTATGGTAGAACAGATTTTGGCCCATCGCGGGAATGGCAGCGAACAGCAAGGAAACAATGTTGTAAAAGCGGACCTAAAACGGTGGAGTACCAAGATCTCGATACTTTTTCCTGCTGTCTTCATTCACGGCATGTTTGACATGCTGCAGTTCCTACTGATGATGCTAGTAACTGACAAAATGGAGGCTGCACACCCGACCTTCTATCGAATCATCTTACCTGGTATACTTTTCACGGTATTGATACATGCCAGCTACATGTATCTACGCCGAAAGCTGCACGTCATGGAAGCTAAAGTGAACGAGACACAATATATGCATCTGGCCGTCGAGCTCGAGTCTGGGCAACGTCCAGGAGCAGTGAACGGCGGCCTTGACCTCGAGAAGGATTTTTTTGGACACGATGACAATGACAGCGAAGACGAAGACGAAAGATTTGCTCAAGGAAGCGGCCGAAAGGTCCGATCCGTCTTCAACACGTAGGACTGCACTCTCGCGCGTTGACACGAGCGTTTTAGCTATCCAGAATTGTCTGTTCTCTATGCAAGCACGGGTTCCAGGTTTGTTCCGACAAAAGACATTTTATCGGACTAGATTTGCTGCAACAAACGCGATATCGCTGTCTCTAAGGGTATCTAGGATACGCTCGCTGCCTTTAGGTGCGATGGTTGAGCGGACGATGAGCTGACCGAATCGATGCTCTTATATGCGATCGATACAGTGCAAGATCACCAATATAGTAATTAGATTCTAAATAAGCTACTTCAAAGGTGTAAATTATTCCTGCAATCTTCGTGAGTGATTTCTGCATTCCCCAAGATCAATTGTGGCATCGTGTTATCACTATCACTAGTTTGATCTCTATACCGGTGTCTATACTGGTATGAGCTTCCATCAGGATAGTGTTCTATTACAGTAAAGAGAAATATGTTCTTGGCATTGGGTCGATGGTGAGATATTGTGATTTACTGCTGATGGTCAATCAGTGATGAAAGCTTAAGAATTTATAGCTTGTCCGCTGACGAGACTTACAAGTAGAAAAATTCGAGTATTCCCACATCATTTTGGCGAATAGCGATTTTGTTGATGATAACTGCAAAAGCCAGTGGCTCTGTACGAAGATTAGCTCTGACCAAGGCGGCGGCCTGAGCCGAAAACTGCGCGGCGGCGGTGACAGACGCAGTGGCCGCATCTGGAGAGGATGCAAAGACTTCAGGGTGCGCTAACTTGATTGCACGCTTGCATGGTCCTAGATCTTGATAATTGTCGAAGTGAAATATCCATCTATGGCAACCTTCTCCGCTGTCTCGACGTGCATTGCTCCTCATTCCAAATGTCGCTATCGCGTCACAAACTGTATTGACAGCAACCTGACCTTGCCAATTCGGATTGAAGTGGAGGACCAAAAGAGGATCTTCGTCAGTTCGGTTCAGCTCATTTTTCAAGAAATTGGCGCTGCTCGTCTTCGTTTTCATCGGGATGATGACGCATCTACATGTAGTCAAGATGAAGAATACTTAGATTTGGTCCTCGCCCGCGCGGAATCATATGCGCCACCTCAGTCAATGCTTTGTTCATGTTGCTGGTTCTCGGCTTCTTTGATGGTGTCATTGTGGCGGTAAATGATAAAGTAAATGGGAAACCAAGTTGGAAAGAAAAGTGTTAAGCGCTACTCGAGATCGCTCTTATGTCTAAGAGCATCTCTCGTACCCCAAGACACCCTTAGAAACTGTACTATTCAGCGAGTCAGAATTTCTGCGACAAATACGATACGGTATGGATTGAGAATATCAAAGTGGGAAGAAAAAAGACTGTGTCTTCCGCTCAGGATTATGTGGTCACAGTTCATTCTGCCTTTATCCCTTCTCCCCCTCAAGCTCCTTAGCCCAGTCATGAAGTGCTCCTCCTTTGTCCTCTTTGTAGTCATGTTTCTCTATTCAAGTCCAGACGACGCAGCAGCATCGAAACACTCGGGATTGCCAGCACATGACTCTTTGACCTCTCAACACGAGAGCAATACTCACCCCACCAAGAGATTTTTGCGAGCTTCTACTGCAAAAGAAGAAGACGATGGCGAAAGAGGCTTGTTTCGTTTTACTCCAAGCAGATCCCAAATAGTAGGCGCTTATCTTTCGGAACTCCTTGAAGGCATAAATTGGAACAAAGCGCTGATTTTTGAAAAAAGCACACTCAAAAAACCGATTGTCGAACCAGCGATAGCTACGGAACCAGCGATAGCCAAGAAACCAGCGATAGCCAAGAAACCAGCGAATATGGTGGTTCATAGCGAAATTGGTATTATCTCCAAGAGAACGGCGCGGGCATTCTTTGAGTCGGAGTTTTTCCGCCGCGCTTATGGTGTCGCGTCCAAAAAATATTGGGACCGTGATATTTTTGACCACCGAGTAGTACTGTACAACGAACTCGTTAAAGTACTTGGCGAAGGAGAATTCGCCATCATGATGTACTTAGCAAGGGGTTCATGGAATCCATTGGTACGCGCGCAGATCAGAGCATTGGAAAAGGCACGAAACGTGAAGTGGAACAAAAAGAGGTGGGATATGAACGAAGTATTCAGTCCCGAATTGTATGCGGCGCACAAGAAGATTGTCGATAAGCTCTGGGACAGATGGACTTTTATCGACACTATGATCGAGTCGTTTGTACGGCTCAGACATAAGTACGTCCTGTGATGGAGCTTCGTTTGCAGCATACAGAGTAAGAGCTGCCATCGTTTCGTATGTTTTGTGCCGTGTATCATTCACTGACTGCTGTGACTTTCTCAGTGTTGTCAGGACAGATGATTGCTTTGGTTGAATGGCGTCAGGTTTGAGCTCAAAAGAGAGAAGCAGCATTATGTCACGGGTGACATGTGCAAGCTTAAGTTGGTTGCAGCCAGTAGATGTATCGGAAACCTGCTTAGGCTGAAGTACTGCTCAAAGAGGTGTTGTCCAGGTGGGTTCAGTGGATAAAGTCGTATCGACATTGACACGCCTTACGCAGAATCGCAGTATGAGTCTCGCGCTGCTCTTGAAGTGATGCATTCGCTCTAAAGGCATCATCACTCCTGCGTCGACTCTGTGGCTGCACAAAGCAGTCGGAGTCATTTGGTGTTCCAAAATTCGGCTTCATCTTGACTTTCGTGAGGCAAGGGCCCATTTTCCCGTATCGTTCGACATTTGACTCTAAGCTGTCATCGAGATGAAGTCGACGAGTCTTTCGTACTTGTCGCTGGTGCAAGTCGAGCAGGAAAACGATCAAACGAATGTAATCAATTCTTTGCTCTCGTTCGCGTCGACGGCGTTGACCGGAGAATCGTCGCTGGACCACACGAATTTGCCATTCTTCCATCTCTCGGCCCTGACAGAGTCGACGATACACTTTGTTCCAGTCCTTGAATGGAATTGTGCCAACCATTTCCACGTCAAACTTCTCAAAGACTTGTTTCACCTCCACTAAAGCGTCTGGCATCCCCATGCTTTTGATCAGAGCGTCCCAGTCGAGCAGTGCATCGAACAGAGCATCACATGGTGTTGAGCTCTGTTGTTCCAACAAACTTCGGACAAGAGAGTTGAGATCGTCCTGGTGCGCATCGACAAGACCCAACTCGTGAAACATATTGGAGACTTCCTTCACAACGGCTCGAAGGGACTTTGAGCCTTGCACTTTACGAAAGAGACGTGAAAGTGCACGATCCAATTCGTGGCCAGCACAGCACTTTGCGAGGAGCTTTCGAATCGACTCAGCGCCAGTTCTTGCCCCGATCTCGGACCCTGTGGACGTTGCTGCTTCATGACTTTCCTCATTTTGCCAGCATTCTCTTGCCAAGAACTCGTTGAGCGTCTTGACTTGAACCTTTCCCTTGTGAAAAGAATCCACGGTTGCAAACAGAAACAGCATCTCGACAATCGTCAGTGGACGATCTACTGCCTGCACGACACAAAGCTCGTAAAAGTCCTTTATCGTGAGTTGAGAAGACGGTCCTTTCGTAGCAAGGAGCTCCTTCAAGCACAATTCCAGTCGCTCGTGCTCACGTAAAAGTGAATTTCCGATGTGTTTGGTGAAAAAGGATTTGTCATCAAGCGCCGGGGATCCAAACACCAAACTCAGCAGCACGTCATATCGCAAGTGTGGACCATTCCACGCCTCATCTGATGCGTCATTCACGTCTTCATCCAGTGTTAGAGCAGCGATGAGGACCGCCATGTCATCCGAGTCAAAATGTCGTGCGAAAATCCGTTCAAAATGACGCGTTGAGATGGTAAAAGTCGAGTCAGGATCGAGCTTTGCCAGAATCTTGCCCAGTTGACCCCGTACTCTTTTCTCCATGCGCTCGTCACCACCACACAAAGCTGTGTACGTATTCTGCCAAAAGCGCCATTCAAATGCTTGGTGGAGCAGCTTTGCGCTCTCCATTGGACGCTTCCTATCGAGTGGAAATGGACCTAGGAGGGCATCAAGTAGCTCGGGATAGAAGAAAAAGCCGACGGAAGACTTGTCGTGAGCAGCGTGCTGCAGCATAAAAGGATAAACAAGTTGCACAAGCTCCGGCTCTTGCAGTGGACACGGTTGCTTGAGTGCGTGGTATTGGATCAAGTCCACGTGAAGCACACGAACGAATTCAGCGACTGAGATGCACTCGTCGTCATTCAGGTCGTACTTGGCACAAAGTTGGTCTAAAAGTTGGCGCGCATGTTCACGTCCGGACGGGAATCCACTTTGCAAATACTGATCCAAACGCATGAGCGACGTCCTCTTTGTTGACTCGCGGATCTCTGGGATAGCGTAGATCAGAATGTCCAGCAGCACGTCGATAAACTCCTTGTAGTCGAGTGTAGCCCTTGCATCAAAGGTCATCCCCATACACATTTCAACTAGTCGAGTCGCACTAATCTCCAGCTCGAATTCATCCGCTAAAAGCTGCCAAAGTTGCTTGGGATTTACAAACCCAGTCGCGTCTTCGTCGCCTTCCATCAGCAGCTGCTCCAAACGTTTGACACCGTTGCTAGAGTTCACACCCGTCTATTAGCGACAAAGTCGTTCAAGTCAGCCTCAAATGGGTACAACTCACAACTGCAGCTTGCTCGCGACCTCGACCAATTCCTGTTCGTGACAATTTACGATCTGCAGTCGCGAATGTGACAAAGCTGACGGACATGTGAAAGTGGGAGAAACTCCTGCACTCCATTTCGTTGCGTTTGCTTGATGTTGTGGGGGCCACGTGTGGGAAATCGTTCTATCCACTGAGGCTTTGACGTGACTCGCTAACCTGGCGGACTCGGACTGTCCACGAAGGCGCACATTGGCGTCTTGCAAGTCTGGAATGCCACTTTTCATTTTTGGGTTCGTGGGTTCCAGCGTCGATCGAGGAGCGGAGCGAAATTTGGGCGTACAAGCTGACGCAGTATCTCGAGAGTGCCAGATATCAAGGGCTCGTAGTGCTGCGCGCATATTGACCATGAGCTCACCTCTTTCTTCGGTGCTAAACTGGTACAGAAACTCCTGCGTGTCATCACAAATCAAGGAGAACAAAGAGTGAGCAAGAGGCTATTGAAGCTCTATCGACTAGCAACTTGGTTACCTCCATTTCGTCCGTGAGGGGACCTGCACCTTTCTTTGATTCAGGGTCGAGCTTGAACAAGACGTGACAAACATGATGCAACGGGACGAGGGGATACTTTCTTGTGTCTCCATACGAAAACAAATCGCATAAATCCAAAGGCGACAGCTTCTTGACATGGAGAATGCGTTGAAACCATTGGTCAAGTGACTCATGCGAACGATGACGTCGTGGAAGTGAATCATCGGTGCTTTGTCCCATTCCTTGAGGGCTTTCAACGAAACATTGAGTTGCACGTGACAATCGCGAATGGTGAAGCGATGGAGCGCTGCGACTTGGAAAAGTCAAAGGGTGAGGTCTCGAGCGCTTTGAAGACGACAAAGGACTCGATTTGCTTGTTTTCGAATTCTCTGGTCGTGGCTTTGTAGTGCCTCCATTCGTAGACCCGATCATTCGCAGTAGTTAGTAGGTCGTTGTCCCATTTGGGATAAAATCCTTCACAGACATAACGCCAAGTATTAATATGCTTGGTCTTAGCCAGGATCAGAACCTGAAGCCATCTTGACATCTTGCAATGGATCCGAAGCTTCGTTGTAAGCTCATTCTTTCATTCTCCAGCTCAAGCAAACGTCATTACTACCAACTTTTCATCGACAATGCAGTTCGAGCCACCGACCAAGGATAGCGACGTGAAGGTCAATGTCTTGGATGATGACAACAGCAGTCAAGGCGTCGACTCGAATGGTATCGTCATTGGCCACTGGAAGACTGGCATCTTTGGCTTCACCGACTCGCTCGTGCCTAATGGTACGTCTTTTATATCGTGTGGAATACGGTCCTAGTTCTCTTTCATTGACACTTTTGGTGCTTCTCGTCTTCTAGGTGTCACTTCATGTTGTTGCCCTGGTCTAGCGGTGGCTCAGATTTCGTCGCGTCTCGGTCTCATGCCGTTCTACCACGTCTTGGGGCTGTTTGGAGGCCTCTATTTGCTCGCACTTATCGCGACCGCTACTCACAGCTTCTTCTTCGACTTTATCTTTTGGCTGAGCGCCTTCATCTCGGCTTTGTGTCTCATGCGACTGCGCTGGCGCATCCGCACGCTCTTCAGCATTTCGGGATCGTACGCTGAAGACGCCGCTTTGAGTTTCTGCTGCAGCTGCTGCTCCATTGCCCAAATGGCTTCCCACGTCGAGTCGTACGAGCCAGGCAAGCTAAGCTTTGCTCCGCGCTCGACGCTCCAGGGCTACTCGCTCAATTGAAATGGGCTACACAAATGATGAAGGCACTGTACTTAGCAGTAGAAACTCTGTCGCTTACTGAAACACACGAGTGCGTATGATAAAATGAACGACTACGCATAATATATGACTTTCTTTTATCTACAGAGCGCCAAGCCTCTTACGGTATTGTGAGCACTTTGCTACATAAAGATGCATGTCCAGAGATTTCAGAGAAGTTGAAAAACTTCTTTGGTAGTGGCGACTTGGCTTGATGATAAGTTGAGGTTTGGTGGACGAGGTTGGGCACTGGAGTCGGCATCTTGTTACTCTTTTCAGTATCAAACTCGTCCTTGACACGTTGAGTTTCTTGACGGCTTTGTCGCTTGTCTTGGGTGATGCCTTGTGCCCTTGACTACCACAGTCTTTAAGACTCACCATGACGGCAGCATGAGGTGCAATCGTCACAAAGTGGTTGGCGAACATTTGTCGACTTTGCTACTCACTGAGGGAGACTTGAACAAGAATTGAGGAATGAGACGACTCGTAGTTGCTTCAAACTCGTCCCTTTCGTGTTTCTGCTGGACTTTTCCCACGACAAACTGCATTCCGACATATGAGAGGCAGCATTTGCTCACGGGCGTATGTATCATCGAGTGCGACGCCTTTCGATCAGGTTGAAGAACAGATAGAAACGCTATAAACAAGAGTTTCAGGTACTTACTTCTGTGTGAGATTTCGTGTCTACACTGGAGACAGCTGGTTATAGCAGCGTCGAACGCAGCTTCGATTTCCATTTGTCGTCATCAAGTCGATAGACATGAGGATTAGCGACGATACGATTGTGATTGCCATAATGCAGGATACGAGTGGGATACGGAGATCAGTCGTAGACGTCTTGAGATTAGTAAAGCGCCTTTCACAACTTTGCGTCCACTTGAAACGCTTGCAGCTAGTCCTGTCATGGACAGACGCATAAGCCAGTCGTGTCTGTCGTGAGCATAGCCAGCAAATCCTGCCTCGACAGACTAAGGATTAAGATATGCATGTCGTTCCTCGCAACTGAGTAGCGGTAGAAAGAATGGCTTTCACGACAGATCGTTAGCCCCATGCATTGTCGCCTATAATTTAGTGCTGTGTTCTACTGGATGCCGACTGACCTCATGGGAGACCAAAGCCGACGCTACTCAACCGAAACTTCCATTCGGTTTTGTTTCTCACACGTCATGCTACTAGACACTTCGAGAGAGTGCCACTTTCGTCCTATACGATGTTTGCCAAGTGCCTTTTGTCGTCTTAGCGAGCTCAAAACCGGCTGTGAACATTGTCGCGCTATGGATTTGGTCATGTCCACGCTTAAGAGTTGGTAGAAAGGGAAAGAAAAGGGTCCACACTGTGCCACTTACGCTGCCCTTCAAGGTCCACCAAAAATCCGTCTATCTCTCTACCGTCGCTTTGGTCTTCCAATTATTTGCACGTCCACTGTCGTTCACAGGAATTTGACATTATTCCATTGTCAAAATTGCGTGAGGACAGCGGGATATAGTGGGGACCACCTGTTTTCGCTTCTAATCAAGTCAAGTCAGTTTTCAACTTGTTTATCATGGGCCAAGCTCCGAGTTCCAACGTTCGTCATGTCTTGACCCGTTCGGCCATCCCCTCATTGTTCCCACTTCCATCGGACGAATCCCTTTTACCTGAAGGTGCCGTACTCGATGTGGAGCTGGAGATCGTGTCCGCCAAAGTGCGAAAGAATATGGAACCGATCCGATTTGGGTCTTTTCACTCCACTAACCACTTGTCCACTCATCTCTTTCTATCCCACAGGACATCGTTGCAGGGGACTATTTGGGCCTCACGGCATTGATGAAAGGGCATTTGACCTCAAGTGACGCCTACGTTGTGATTGAAGTGGCTGGCCAAAAAGTGGCCTGGACTCACCCTATCTTTTCCACGCTGAAACCAATATGGAATGAAAAGTTTTTCTTCAAAAATGTCCCGCCAGACTCTCTCTGCACTTTGCACTTATTCGACAAAGATGTGAATGCCGATGATGATTTGGGTGAGACGCATTTCGTTGCAGTCAACACAGACGGCGCAACATCGACCTTTGAGCTCGCCATTTCTCTTAATGGGACAAATGCCGGCACCATTGTCGTCAAGGTTGTAGCCAAATTTCAACGATTGTCACTGGAAGATGAGAGATTTGATGGAAATTGTGGGCAAATATTTGTTTAGGTCAAGTCGATACCGGTCCATCCTGGACGTGGCGGTGTGTTTCACGAGGTCGGCCCTGTGCGCTATTCAGTGCACTCGAGTGTGACGGCTGGACTTATGACCATGTCAATGTCGGACGATGCTAGAGTCGAGTCACTGGCGTACCACATCCAGCTGCACAATATCCCGCACTTCTTGTCGACGGAGCACGAGTGGAACAAAAACTATCTGACGATTCAGCGCATCTTTTCGCCAGAATTCCCTCAGTCGGCGGTACTACGTCAAGCGATCATGACACAGCACGCCGTAATTTACACTCACGGCCCTAACAAGACAAAATACGGCGCGATTTCTTCGCCTGCCGAGTTCTTTGAGCTCATTCATGACGGCAGACGCCAGAACAAGCCAGTGCTGTTCACTTATGTCATCACAAAGAATGGGTGGTACTTCTCCGAAACAGGTGCAGCGTTTTTCAAAGACATGCTATCGAAGCACATGCTGCATTCAGGCGCTGCATTTTCCGTGTTGTAAGTGCACTTGTGTCGTTTCTGGTGAGAATGGCTCATCCTCAGCTTTTATCGTTTGTTGGTAAACAGATACGCTGGAGAGTTCCGCGTCGACCATTCTCTGTTCGATGAGCCAAAGCTGATCATTGACAACGATAGTGGCACGTACACACCACCCGAGACGGATCTACCACAGCTCAAGGCACTTCTTCAGGACAACTTTCCAGGAATCGCAGTTGAGGCATTGGATCGCAAAGATGAAGGATCGCAGCGAACACGCAAGAAGATCCTGGATTCCTGGATGTAAACAGCACTTACTGTCTTTAGTCCGTATAGTAAAGCGAGCCAAAGGCTCTGTAGAATGAACACATATATTTTGACAAGCCAAGCCCAAGACAGCTTCGCAGGATTACAAAAGCAAATGTTTACGATCTGGAAGGAAGACGCTTTCTTGGCGTTTGACTCGCCTTACGCCCACGCATCCAAAATCTCTTTGCGCGACTTTTTCATTCCCTCATCATCGCGGTCCTTGGCTTCCACCAAAATTCCGGGAAAATTGTTCTCGACAAAGTCCTTGAGTTTAGGCAGATCCTCCTTTGGTGGAGCGTAAGTGCCGCTATTGTTGTCGATCAGCAGCTTGTATTTCCCGCTCGGTCCCTTTTCAATGTGGAACTCACCGGCATATTTGACTGAAAAAGCAGCATTCGCGTGCAGCATGTGCTTGGACAACATGTCCTTGAAGAAGGAAGCTCCTGTCTCGGAAAAGTACCAGCCCGTCGACGTGATAGCGTATGTGAAGAGCACCGGTTTGTCCTGTCGTCGGCCGTAGTTCACGAGCTTAAAGAAGTCCGATTCGTCCGTAAGCTGTCCGTACTGCGTCGTATCTCCGTGTCTGTAAATCATTTCGTGCTCAGTGACGATTGCCTTGCGGAGCACAGGAGATTCCGGATGGTCTGGAGAGAAGATTTTCTGGATCGTGGGATAGTTTTTATTCCATTCATGGTCGTTTGGCAACATCTGCGCGATGTTGTGCATCTGCAAGTGGTAAGCCGATGCTTGGAGCTTGTCGTCTTCCGTCATTGAGTTCGACAGGACGCTGGACGTGATCCCCAAGTGAGCCGAGTAGTGCACAGGTCCGTATTGCTGCAGCTTGCCGTCGCCAATGACAGACGTCACGTGTGACTTGACCTTGACGACAATGGTACCAGCTGCTTTTTCGTTGCGAGTGATCGGCAACTCGAACGTCGTCTCGGTACCGTTTGTGTCGACTGTCGTGAACTGTGTCTGACCCAGCGCATCGTCACCGTCCATGTCTTCGTCCAGTAGATAAAGTTTGCACAGTGTGTCGGGCTTGACATTCTTAAAGAAGAATCTCTCCTTCCACTCGGGATCGAGTGACGCAAAGATAGGCCGTGTCCATGCTACCTTTTGTCCAGACACTTCGATGAGAGCATAGGCGTCACTGGAAGCAACGCGACCTTGGAGTGCGGCTTTTATGCTAAAATAGTCCCCAGCAGCAATGTCTTTAGCGGACACGATCTCAATCTCGACGTCGAGCACTGAATTTT